>WYDI02031697.1:0-11853 GCA_009867235.2 Psittacus erithacus
GCAGAGCCCAGCCCCTCCTGGCTCCATCCTCCTGTCAGGCAGTTGTAGGGAGCCATCAGGTGCCCCCTGAGCCTTCTGTTCTCCAGACTGAGCTCCCCAGGTCCCTCAGCTGTTCCCCATCACACTGTGCTCCAGGCCCTTCATCTCCCTGACCATATTCTCTGGCTCCCTGGGAGAGTTTGATCTCCCCTGGCACAGGAGCATGGTGGCAAAGGCAGTGCCATCACTAAGAGGTCCTTCCCTCTCTCCTGCAGACATTGATGAGTGCAAGGTGCTGCCCAACCTCTGCAAGAATGGACAGTGCATCAACAGCATCGGCTCCTTCCGCTGCCACTGCAGGCTGGGCTACACCGCGGACATCACCGGCACCGCCTGTGTGGGTGAGCTGGGGGAAGGAAACCCATGTCTCTGGACAGCCTTTGGCCTTAGGAGGCTTCCACCCCTACTTTCACCATGCAAACAGAGGGTTCTGAAGGGCACGCATATATACATTGCTTGCCCACAACCAGCTCTCACTACCGAGAGATGGAGCATTCACCACTTCTTTGGCCTATTCCAGGGCCTCACCACCCTCACAGGGAAGAGCTTCTTCCTTATATCTAACCTGAACTTCCCCTGTTTCAGTTTGAACCCATCACCCCTTGTCCTATTGCTTCAGCCCCTGATGAAGGTCCCTCTCCAGCATCCTTGTAGCCCCCTTCAGACACTGGAAGCTGCTCTGAGGTGTCCACGCAGCTTCTCTTCTCCAGGCTGAGCAGCCCCAATGTTCTCAGCCTGTCTTCGTATGTTGTTTAACTCCTTAACTCTGATGAGCAGAGGTGACAAAGCTGCAGCAGTAGAGGGATCCCTGATGTTCCCATTACGCAAAAGGAGCATCTACCCATCTCTTCAGCCTGGGAAAGGTGTCACTCAGGTCCACCAGGTCACACAGCGCCCCATGTCTGAGCAGGGAGTTGATCCAGCTCTTTTCCTGCAGGAGATGTCCTAGATTTGTTGTGCTGGCTCAAACTGAGGTGTTCCCTCCAAGCCCTTGTCTCTGCTCACCGACTTCCTGGAGGGTGGAAAAGATGCATTTATCTGGGGCAGGAAATGCCAGAATCATAGGGACGTCTGACCACTTAGTTATGTGGGGCCGTGAAACCTGGGATTGCCTTCTGTCCAGGAGCCTGTTGGGAGACTGAATGGTCCAAGGGGTGGTGGGGACAGAGTTCAGCAGCACAACCTGTGGATGCTGATGTGTCTTGTCTCTCGAGTCTAGATTTGGATGAGTGTAACCAGTCCCCTAAGCCGTGTAACTTCATTTGCAAGAACACAGAGGGCAGCTACCAGTGCTCCTGCCCCCGAGGGTACATTCTGCAAGAAGATGGGAAAATCTGCAAAGGTATTCACCCAGGAGAAGGCAGCAGAGGCCCTGCCTCATCTCTGGCAGCTGAGGGGATGTGGCAAGAACTGGTTAACAGACCAGGCAGGTCCTACTGTTCAGCCACAGGACAAAGCTGGATATGGTAAAAGCTGCCTTGCTGGACCTTGTGGCCTGATGCAATAGGGTTTCATCCTTCCACAGACACTCTAGACCTGTGTCATTGTCATGGGCATGTCACTGGCAGGGCATCTGCTGGTGTTGACAGCCAGGCTGTGAGGAGAGTGCCCTAAGAATCCAGGAGGACCTGGGATTTGGGGATTACAGGATAAGCAGAGATGAATCTCTACATCTTGTGAATGTGTCTGTGTATGAGGTGGGGAGAGGCTCACTGGGCTTGTGGTTTGCATGTCAGAACTTCGTGTGTGTTGTTCCTGAGGCTGGTCCAGGTCATGGTCTGCCCAGGCCCACTGTGCATCACTATGTCCATGCAGGAGTCACAAACTCAGACCACAAAGCTTTCTCAGTAAGATAAGTTGAGACACGTGTTCTTGTGCTTGTTGCTTTAGACTTGGATGAATGTTCCACCAAGCAGCACAACTGCCAGTTCCTCTGTGTGAACATTATCGGAGGATTCAACTGCAAATGCCCCCCAGGCTTCACTCAGCACCACTCATCCTGCATTGGTGAGTAGAGGCTCCATGCGTTAGCTTTAAGCACAGGAGAGTCTTTCCAGCCCTCCAGCTCTGGCTCCAGAGCACTGCTCCTCTCCAGTTGGCCTTGGGGTTGTGCATCTGAATTGCCTGCTGCTACTCAGACTTTGCTAAGCATCATGATGCGAGGTGGCTGTCTGCAGAGCTGTGCACAGCCACAGCCCTGGGGATGGACTTACAAGTGGGCACCTGTGTTTTGCAGACAATAACGAGTGCACGGCTCAGCCCTCTCTGTGTGGAGCCAAGGGCCAGTGTCTGAACACACCAGGCAGCTACAACTGTGAGTGCCAGAAGGGATTCTCCCTGGACAGCTCTGGAGTCAACTGCGAAGGTGGGTCTGTGTCTCTGGGGCTTTGACAGACATGGTCCATGTGGAAGAATTCCTTGTTCATTCACACTGTCTAAGGCAGATGAGCCCAGCAAGAAGTGACTGCTTCTTACTGTGGAGTACCAGAAATCCACATGGGATTTGCAAGAGGAATGGTTCTTGGTGCAAATAAAAGATCAGTGTCCGACCTGCCTGGAGAAACACTGGCTCTTGGACAAGTAGAGGAAGATCTCAGTGCTGCAGCCATAGCAGCCGAAGCTGGGAAAGGAATGGTCCTGTAGCTCATCAGGGGAGATCTCATGCTGGCCAAAACCCACCACGTGCTATGCTAAAGAAAAGCGTGTGCCCAGCACAGGCAGCTTAAAGCAGAGTAGATCTGGTAACAGAATCTAAGTTAACAGAATCTTAAGGCCAGAACATCCAAGCAGGGGCTGCAAGGGAACAGATGTGGGCCTGGGGGCTGCAGGTATCATTTGATTCCAAGCTGCAGAGACTGAATTAGGCAGAAGAACCCACCTGAGCACCCTCAAGGGCACTGGCTGCCAGGCACATACCATGTGCACGTGGTCCCTGTGCCCCCAGTGCTGCCCATGAGTCAGGCAGAGTTTGTCTCACCGCTGTCTGGGTTTCATTGCTGCAGATGTGGACGAGTGTGATGGAAACCACCGGTGCCAGCATGGGTGCCAGAACGTGCTCGGGGGCTACCGCTGCGGCTGTCCACAGGGCTACGTGCAGCACTACCAGTGGAACCAGTGTGTAGGTGAGTGCAGGATGGGGACTCTTGTGTCCTGTAGCTGTGGGATGGGGGATAGAGGCACTGAAACCCCAAGTCCCTGTTCAGCCACCCTTGGGCAATGCGGTTCTGAGCAACCTGGTCTAGTTGAAGATGTCCCTGCTCATTGCAGGGTGGGTTGAACTGGATGAGCTTTGAAGGTCCCTTCTAACCCAAACCATTCCATGATTCTATTCTATTCAGAAGGGAGCTCACTGCCAGCTCAGCCACGGCCATGGGCAGATGTCCTTGGCCATATGGGATGGGGAAGCACCAGAAGCGCAGTCAGTTTCTGACTAGTTCTGTCTTTGGGTACAGATGAAAATGAGTGCTCCAGCCCCACTGCCTGTGGCTCTGCCTCCTGCTACAACACTTTGGGAAGCTTCAAGTGTGTCTGTCCATCGGGTTTTGATTTTGACCAAGCCTTTGGTGGGTGCCAGGATGTGGATGAATGCTCAGCAGGCGGCAGCCCCTGCAGTTATGGCTGCTCCAACACTGATGGAGGTTACCTCTGTGGATGTCCTGGAGGCTACTTCCGAGCAGGACAAGGGTAAGAGAGCAGCCAGGACGTAGTCCCTGTATGGTCCTGGAGGATATTGCAAGCTGCCAAGTGCATGGTACCCCCAGACATGCTCAATCACCACAATTCTGTTCTCTGCCACCAATCCAATTTAAAGTCATTCTGTACAAGCCCTATATCCTATCCTTCATGTGTTTCTGGGTGCCATGTGGAGAGCCTGTGGGAGCAATGGTAAGATTTCCTTCTTAAAGCATGAATCTGAGATGGGTCTCTCTGCTCTTCTGCCACCAGACACTGCATTTCTGGCTTGGGTTTTGGGAAAGGTTCCTACCTTCCTGCCCCTCAAGAAGAGGATGAGGACAACCTGCTCTCCCCTGAAACCTGCTATGAGTGCAAGATAAATGGCTACCCCAAGAGGGGTCGGCAGCGACGCAGTGTCAATGGCACTGAGAAGCACCAGGTGAGAAATCCATGGCATCCTGCATGGGGTGGAGCAAGGGAAGAGCTGGGTCACTCAGGGGATAACTGCCTGGAGTAGGTCCCATGCTTTTGTACCCGTTCCTGTGGAGCTGCCTCAGTTCAGGCAGAGATAGCAGCTCTATGTCTGCCTGTGCTGGGTGCTTGGGTGTTTGTCAGTGCCACTGAGTCCAGAAGTCCTGCAGAAATAAAAGGTCCTTCACAACACATTAGAGAAGGTTAGGACAATCTTAAGTGAGATGCACTTGCCTGGTTTGACCACAAATGTCTGGAGATGCATACAACCAAGGAATGAAACACACACGTTGCCTTGCAAGGGAACAGGGGAGAAGTTCCCATAGGGCTATAGAGGACTGTCAAGCACTTACTGTTTCACTCCAGACTGGACCTGTCACTATAAATAACAGGTTGTTCCTTGATCTGAAGTTCTGGCCTCCGAGGCTCCTCCAAGAATTTCACAGGCCTGGCCAGGATGGATTGGATTGGGAGGTCATTATGGGCCCTTTAGCCCAATCCATTCTGATTCTATGAGTCCTCTAAATCAAGTCCTTCTTCACCTGGCTAGGAGCTTTTCTTGGTATCTGTAAGTAACGTGCCTGGTTCCTTCCTAAGGATCACACTGTGAACTTGGCCAGCATGGATGTGGATGCTCCTCTGTCCATGATGCTGAACCTCTCTGACCTGGCTCACAAGGACCACATCCTGGAGCTCCTGCCAGCTGTGGAGCCGCTGGAGAACCGCGTGCGGTACCTGATCTCCCATGGGAATGAGGATGGCTACTTCCGCATCCACCAAAAAGAGGGGCTCAGCTTCCTGCACCTCGGCCGCAAGAAGATCCTGCCAGGCACCTACCTGCTGGAGATCGTGAGCGTGCCCCTGTACCGCAAGAGGGAACTGCAGAAACTAGAGGCCAAGAACCACCTCAACTACTTAGCAGGGGAGCTGGGCCAAGCACTGAGGATGAAGCTTCAGCTCCAGCTCTACTAACATCCGTGAGATCCACCCACCCAGCCGACAGTCCAGTCCTTCGCCTTGCCATCCACATCTGGAAACAACTGCCTCCTCTCTCACTGCACCCCCTGCCACCATCTCCCCACTGCACTGTACAACTGATGGGAAAAGCCCCTCTGGGCTCAGCACTCACCTTGGCCATGAGGGGATAACTCCACTTCATGGGGGGCTTCATGGAGTCCAAACCAAGCCACACCACAAACGAGCTCGGGAAACCTGTGCCGAAGGCTCAGACCTTGGCAGCAGGGACCCTGGTCCTCTGCTCAGCTCTTGCCTGTCTCCTTTAACCAAGATACTGTGTTAGTCTGAGCTGGCAAGAGTGGTACCACGGGGAACCTGCCTGTCCTTCATGGTCACAGGCCAGGAAGTGTGAGGGGGGCCTGGGGGCAGCTTTGGAAGGAGCATGGTGTGGTATTAGTGCATTTCCCAACAGCTCTTGTTCCTCTTTTGCTTGTGCAGAAACCATCCCACCCCTACACTACCCATGCTCTGTCTTTCTCTGTCCTCTCCATGTCTTTCTCTGGTCTTTTCGGGCTCCTCTGTCAAACAGAAAAGGTCACCTCTGAGTGAAGGGGCAGTTCATGTTGTGAACCTCGCATCAGGAAGCAGCCAGGCTACAGGACCATAAGCTCCTGAAGGGAAGCCAGGGTTTTCACACTGCAGGATGCTGAACATGTGCGCATGGCCGCCAGAGACTGGAGCTGGAAGGGCTTTTCCAGAGCTCCAGCAAGTCCAGGGGTTAAGGTGTCCTTCTGTGGAGGAGGAACTCTGGGGAAAGGCAAATTATTGCCTTGTTGAATGGGGTTGGACAAACCAAACGGGCAGGAAAAATGTCATGAGTCTGGTGAAGAGCATCTGGCTGCTTCCCATGCCAGCGGGGATGGGGGCTTGGCCGGACGTGTGTGGATGCTGCAGAGCACATTTCCTGGCCAGCACTGATGGAGTGTTTGAAAATCCTGAGAAAAGCTTCCCACCAGCAGGAACAGGCTGGGGATGGAGTGGGAGGGGAGCTGTCTGTGCAGCCTGGCAGGAAGGCAGAGGCAGGGACAGCCAGAGCTTCACTCTGCAAACAGCCCTTGACTCGGAGCCAGCCTGTCTGTGTGAGTGGTGCTTATGGGCCAGATCCCCCCCGTGGTCAGGAGCATGTTTAGAAGCAGGGGCTTCAGGTGCCTTCCCTCTGGTTGTCACGTACATCTTGATCAGGCCAAGGTGACAACCAGAATGGACGGTCTCTGGTTAATGCAGAAGAGTGAAATGCACTAAAAAGAGCCTGGGAAATATGAATTAAGTGAACCGGGGCCTCCCTGCTGCCTCAGGCAGCCCGTCCAGACTGTTCTGTCCTGGCTTTTCTTCCTCTTTCATGAGCATTCTTCACCCAGCTCATCTTTGCAATGCCATTCCCTAGTTGCATGAACCTCTTTTCAGTTCTGCATCAACCCTGTGCCTCATCACAGGAAAGAAAGGTGCTAATTCACTCTGGTGACACACGGAACTACCTTATCACCAAACCTAAGGTGCTTCCAGCTCTCCGAAGCTGGTATCGAATGGTCAGCGTCAGTGCACTGTAGCCATCCACCCTTCCGTATTGATGGGCAACCACCACACGTGTGGTTGCCAGGGGCTCTGAGGGGGGCAGATTCCTGCAGTTTTGGGTTGGTACTTGGGGGGGGGGGGTTGGTTTGTCCCCCATGCGCTGCCACCACATGGGCTGGGGGCAGTCAATGGGTACTGGTTTGGGGCTAATGGCAAACTTGAAGAAGCTTTTCCATAGCGCAGCTCCGGGCTCTGGGTTGTGCAAGTCACGGAGCTGTGCCCGGGGGGGCCTCGTGGCTGGGGGTTGGGTTTAGTATTATTTTGGTTGGTTGGATTTTTTTTTAATTTTTATTTTTATTTTTTCCAACAGGTGCTCTTTTTTTTTTTTTTTTTTTGGAATTTTTATTTTTCAGAATCGAAACCTATTATTAATAATAATAATAATGAGCAGAGCTGGTTTGTGTGTGTGTGACAAAGCTCAAGGGCCCTTCCTTCCTCTCTGGTGCCGGGTTGGTTTTTGGTTGCTGTGGTTTTTTTTGTTGGATTGACGTTTCTTGCTGGTTGGTTTTATTTTGGGGGGGGGGGGGGAAGTGTTGAATCCCAGCCCCTGCTCCCCCTCGTCCCGCACACGGAGGCGGCTCCTTGTGGAATCCCTTTTTGTATCAGAAGCAACAGCAACAATAAAATTATTTTGGGTTAGGTGGGGCTGCTTCTTCCTCCTTGTTCCCGGGAATGTGGCGGGGTCCATCCGAGCTGGAGCCCAAGCTGGTTTCTTCTCTGCTCTCCTCAGGGACACAGAATCAGTCTTACAGCATCACCCAGCTCTCCCACCCCTCCGTGTCTCAGCACCCAGAGGGGCTTTGGGGTCCTCCCAAAGCCTTCAGAGCAATCAATAGGCAGAGGAGGGACGGACCCATCAGCAAAGTCTCTTCTGATCTGCTGTTCTCTCCCAGCAAAGCGAGTGGAAGGAAAGTGATTGATAGCAGATCCAGATGGGTGTCTGAACCCTATCCCTCAGTGCTGCTGGGCTGAGGAGCAGCTCCAGGCACCAGGACAAGGGTTGGCGAAGAGGAGACAGAAGAGATGCAGGAGAGCGGGGACAAACCTGCTGCTCCCCCAGCTCCTGCCCTGCTCCCCCTGCCTGTGCTGTGCTCACCCTTGGCTTCTGGCTCATCCCCCTTGGAGGAGCAGCACCACTCGCTGCTTGCTATGCAGAGGGCAGGGCTTGTGTAGCCTGTGCAGTGAATGGTGTGTGCAGGGATACAGGCACTTGCCCGCAGCTTTTGCCCTGCATCCAGGAGTCAGGATCCAGCTGATGATCTCATTTTGAGCATCCCTTCTTGACTTCCCCTTCTGGACGCAGCCATGTGCCACAAGAGGGCTGCAGAGCTGCAGCATCCCTACCACAGGGAGGGAGCTGCTGCTTTCCCGGGCCAGGGGACAGTGAAGCCATGAAACCAGAGCAGAAAGCAAGTTCCCATGGAGTTCACAGCTGGAAACTGTCTCTCAAAACAGGTTCCTGGGCTCGGCAGTAGGTGAGTGGTGGTAGACTTGTGGCACCAGAGGAGGTGCTGGGCTTGGTACCCATGCCCTGTGGGTCACTTCTCTGCAGTGACTCCTTGCCTCTTTCTCCATGCCTGTGCTCACACAACCCTGGGGGCACATGAGACCTGGACTGACGTAGAAGAAACATCCAGGCATGGCCCATGGGTCCTGCCACAGACGTGGCCAGGTTGAGACCATCCTTACCCAGCAACACTGGCCAAGGGGACACGCTGTGGCCAAGGAGCACATCCCTGAGCCAACACATGCCCCGGTATGGAGCACCCACCGCTGATGCTCCTGTCCCACATCACTCATCCCCATTGAGCAGCTCCAGCTTGTGCTGGGAGATGTGGGGCCTTGGCTGAGGCAGAGAGACATGGGGCAGCCCAGCAGTGCTGGAGGAGCAGCCGGATCTCCACTGAGCACCTGATGGGATGCATCAAAAAGCAGAGGAAGAGGTGTGTGGGGTTAGCACAATGCAGCTTTATTTCCATGGTGGAGGAAGAGGTTCTCCCCCATGTGCTCACATCCCTTAGTACAAACCTTCTCACCAGCCCACAACCATAACCAACCACGGCTTTTGCTAGCCCTGGGCTAGCTGCAGCATCCCTACTCACCAGGCATGGTCCAGCAGCATGGCAGGAGGACAGCCTGGCTTTCCCCTCAGCTACTTACACTCACATTGATACCCAGATACAGGATGGCCAGGGAAGGGCAGCCCCCCTGCCCCTTCTAGCAGCCCCCAGCCATGGTGAGGCCACCCCAGTCCTGCTGGAGCAGGGATTGGCCATAGTGGGATAATGGTGGGAGCCTGCCAGGCTTGGGCTGGCTGAGAAGCGTTTCCCAAGTGTTGTGTGGGACCATGGATCCCTCCTGGGGTCCCAGCAGGGGCCCCCCCAGCAGGAATGCAGGAAGCTGCTTGACTGCACCTTGCTCAGACCATCTTCATCAGCTGGGCAGGGACAGGTCACTGAGGTGTAAAGCGGAGCAGGCTGCAGGGCTGGATGCCCAAAGGGGGCTGCACATGGGGTTCTGCATCTCCCCATCACTTGCGGGCCGGGGGTTGGGGGCACTTGGGGCTGCCACACAGAGAAGAACAAAGCCAGCACTTGGGTCTGGTGCCTATAAACCCCTGACAGACACAGCTCAGCTATAGGGACGGACACACACACGCACTGGACCACGATCAGCACTCCCTGGAGGACACGGACAAGGGTGACATGGGGAGGGGGGCAGGAGGAGGTGGGGGTCAAAGCTCTGGCCTGGCACCAGGCAGAGCCACCCAGAGCAGGAGCCCCATGGGCTGTGGCCAAGGGCAGGTCCCGCCATGCCCTGCCCCATCACCTCCTGCCCCTGTCCCACGGTGGGCAGCAGGGACCATGCAGAGCCACATCCTCCCCTCCAACACATCTCTCCAAGAGTCCTGCAGACTGCAAAGAGAACTGAAAAGTGCTTAGAAAAGAGAGAAACCCCTACAAAACCCACCCCGGGAGAGAGCCTGACCTCCCCTCCCTGCCCAGAGCATCCTTGCTGGCCCAGGGCAACACCACAGAGGAAGGGGGGGCCGGGGCCGGGGCCAGCCGGGGTGGGAGGCACACGGAGCACCCAGGCTCGCCCCATCCCTGCCCTCTACACCAAGGCGTAGTCAAACTGGCCCCTCTCCAACCCCTCCTTGTGGTCAGTCCAGGAGGAGGCGGGCATGCGGCTGTAGGGGTCCAGCAGGATGCGGAAGCAGCGCACCATCAGCATCACTAAGAAGACCAGAAGGAAGATGACAAAGGCAAAGACGGTTTTCTGCTCAGCATCCATACCCGCAGCGCCGGCTGGGTGCTCAACCAAGGAGGGGGACAGCAGTTCATAATCCATCGTCGATGCATCATTCATGGCAGAGGCGAGGAGCACGTGGGCCGGGCGCATTCGGTACCCA
Source organism: Psittacus erithacus (assembly GCA_009867235.2). Taxonomy (NCBI): domain Eukaryota; kingdom Metazoa; phylum Chordata; class Aves; order Psittaciformes; family Psittacidae; genus Psittacus; species Psittacus erithacus. The sequence goes on from WYDI02031697.1 coordinate 10,187, forward strand.
GGCAGTAGCTTCAGCCACGCACTCGGAGCACGGGTCACTCCATAGCTACTGGTGCTGCTATGCCAAGCTCAGGATTCACTCCTGACCAAGTCAAGAGCTCCTGGAGGAGAAAGCAGAGATGGTGAGGGAGGAGGAACTGGCCACAGGCTACAGCAACGCTGCCAAATAACCAGAAGCAGGGAAGTTCCCAAGTGGATCCCAGGTTTTCTAGCAAGCTCAGGAAGCCACTCACAAGGGGATGGATGGGCAGTGATGCAGAGCTTGACTCTGATCATAAATCCCCAGCAATAATTTGGAGAGGGTGCCCACCAAAGCCAGCGCAGGACCCTTTCGGACCAAGTGCTCTGGATCACAGGAACATTCACAATGAAAAGGACCCCAGCAGTGGAGTCAGAGTGGGTTGAGGGCTTCAGCTGGTCTGGTCTTGAAGTTCCCTAAGGTGGACACAAGCTTAGAGTTTCCTCACTCCTATTGAGGGGGTTTCGAAGCAGGTATAGAAGAAGCTGAGTCCCAGTAGAGGAGGAGGGCACGTACCTCACTGCAGCTGCATGGGGACACTAGCATTGCTATTGCAGCAGGAGGAGGAGAAGGCTGCGTCCAAACAGCCACGTCACTGAGGGAAGATCTCCAGGGTCCAGCTTTCTTGGGCTAGGGAAGCAAAGCAGACGACAAAGAGAGCAAAAGAGGTTAAAAAGGACCAACAGTTGCTCGGAGTCACAGCAAAACAGCACAAGGCACCTCGGAAGTGCACATCCTGCTCCTCTTCACACAGGTCTTTGAGGACAGGCACAGCTCTCTACAGCCTCCATCTCCTCGCATAGCTCCCGGTGCCCTGGGAGCTCTCAGGTACCCCTTGGGCTTTGAAAGTATCCCATTCCGGGCATTCCTGCTGTTTGAGTGCAATTCCCTGTGCTCACAGGAGATTGATGCTTCCCATGGACACACCTGGATTGAGAAACACCCCCTTCATGGTTCTCTGTGGTTCTCAGTGCCAGAGATGCGCGGGACGGGCACTGCTGCAATAGAAGCTACATGAGCACAATTCATGTATCTGAAGGTGCCCAACTAACTCACATCAAAAGTACAGGGAGGAAATGGCACATTCAGGACAAAGTAGAGGATCTTCTGTTAAATGTTGTTCCTAGTATTGTATCCTGTAGTATCCAGGATCAAGGATTTCCCTCTCATTTGGGATCTGTTGCTTTTTCATTACTGTGTAAAGAGGCAGCTCTTCATTTCCTGGAGGAAAAAAGCCGCTGATGAGGCAGTTAAACGAAGGCAGCTGTTATTTAAGGAACATCTGATTGAGTTTTATTAAGATTCATGTTCCCTTAGTAACTAAAAAGAATCTATGAGCAAGGAAATTGCTTAATAGGGACAGAACTCACAAAGGAAAAGGATCACTGTCGACAATCCAGCAACGCTGGGCTGAGATCTTCCTGGGTATGAAACATGTCACAAATGTTAATTTGGGAATAGCAAATATGGAATGAGATGCAGGATGCCATCTGGGATGCAGGGCTCACCCTTCCCACTGCACACAGCTCCAGGCTGAGAAGCCGAGTGGGCACAAAAGGGAGGTGATGGGCAAGGCCAAGGGGAATGGCTTTAACCTGCCAGAGGGGAGACTGAGATGAGCTCTTAGGCAGAAGCTCTTCCCTGGGAGG
>WYDI02031698.1:0-12589 GCA_009867235.2 Psittacus erithacus
AACACCGCCAGGGATGGAGCATTCACAACTTCCCTGGGCAACCCATTCCAGTGCCTCACCACCCCTACAGTAAAGAACTTCCTTCTTCTATCCAATCTAAACTTCCCCTGTTTAAGTTTGAACCCATTACCCCTTGTCCTGTCACTACTGCCTGTAATGAACAGTCCATCCCCAGCATCCCTATAGCCCCCCTTCAGATACTGGAAGGCTGCCATGTCGAGTGAGGACTAAGAAATAAGCAGAAGTAGCAGGAAAGAGAGGATAGGGAAAGGGTCAGAGGTCATTGGGGAATTAAGGATCGATAGCTGTTGGGAGAGAAGGGAGCAGGGAGTTCTTGGCTGTGGTAAACTGCAATTCCCAGCTATATCCTCCCAGGTAATTAGGGCATTAGGGGAGGATAAGCATAAAGTCACTTTAAACATCAGTTGCTGTACTGTGCGTGTCTGGTACTTGTTTCTTCCCTCCCCCAGTACTCACTTTACGTCAGCTTTTCCTTTTACAGTTCTTTCTTGTCTTTCAAGTAGAGTGTGTATTCAGCAGATGAAGAGCAAACTGGTTGCCAGTTTAGTAGCATTTCAGCTGGTCTGGTTTTGAAACCGCAAGTAGTACACAATGGAAAAAAAATCTTTGATATGGTTTACCTAGGACAAAAAAGCTTTTTCCAGAATGAAAATACAGCCTTTTCCTGAATACCGTGCTGCAGTACTTGTCTTCCCTCCCTCTGCACTTTTTGGTGGGGCTTTTTTTTTTTTGTCCCTGAAGATTACAGGTTTGGCTCTGGAAACTCACTTCCAATAAGATGGAGTGAAATTATTTTTTGCTGCTTTCTACCAAAATGAAATAAAACTTGTCAAAATGAAAACTGCACCATTCTCACTGAGCCAAGGACTTGTACTAAAATTTGTTTTTAATTTTTTATTTTTATCTTTTTGCAGCTCATACTCTGTTTTGCTCATTTACCAGTGACTATTTGTGTGTGTATTTGTAAACTTGGAGAAATGCCAAGGTCTGGACCCTGGGACGGTACCAGCTTTTGTAAAGTCTTTTTGATGGCACTGAAATGAGAGGAACACACCTGAAGTGTCTCACACAACTGTCTTCAGGGCAGAAACATCGTGTGAAGTTTGTACCTTGCTGGGTAAGGGGCTAATTGGGCGATTTCTCTCTCCAAAAGCATTTTTTTTAGCTGTATTGGAATTTCAACATCATCTGTCAGGAACACGTAATTAGTGGTTTGTTGATGCTCTTCAGTTTCTAGTTCCATTTGAAGGTACTTGAGGGTAAGAAATCTAAAAAAGGGGAAAAACAGTCTCCTAAACTAAAAAAAAAAATAAAGAAATATGCATTACAGTTGAGGACATTTGAGGCTGTACTAGAAGGGTTTGTAGTGTTGGAGGGTATGTAATCAAGTTAAGACACTAGAAGTGTTTTGGTGCCAGTTTTTTGAATAGCCTTCATGTTTACATAGGTATGAGTTATACATCTGCAAACTCCTTGTTTGCTTGAGCAGCAGTTCTGCTGTGTGTGGATGTTTCCTGACTTTCAGGAGTAGTAGCCTCTGACTGTTGACCACTTGGGCTGATGGGCGTAGATGGTGAAGTTGGACCAGTCCTAAACTCATTGCTCAGTGTATCCGGCTGACAGTGCTCTTCTGAGAGAGCATCGTGGAATTCCCAGGAACAGATCTAACATGGGACTCCCTTGAGTTCATAGTAACCCCACAGAAAAAGCATGGGCTTCAGTTCTCTCCCTCTTATGGTTTAGCCATCCTAAATCACTTTGACTTATTATAGTTATTTGCTATATGCTGAGATGAGGGGAGGCATAGGTATCTGAATCCATACTTCTTTGGATTTAAAAATTCCTGTACCTGCTAGCAAGAGTTGAAAGACACAAAACCAGGAGTCAGTTAGATGCTGAGAACATTGCCAAGTCACCAGAAGCTTTGCAACTGGGGCTACAGCTCTCATCAGCGCATTTCTCTGTCTGATCCTAGTAACAGGGCTCTTACTGAATGGCTGTCTGTTGGGAAGGACTTTATTCTGAACTCCTCTGCAGTCTGAAGTTACTGGCTTGTTGATAAAGGTTAAAATCCTGGGGATTTTAATGGTATAGTTTAGGATTAGCATTAGGACCACCAAACCTGGTCCTTGTGATGCTGGGTAGGTAATGTACAGGCATGAAAACCTCATGGTTGAAGTATACATGCAGTAATGAAAGGTGAGTAAAGCATACAGAGAGTGTTAAGGCAGTACTGGAGCATGTGGTGCTCTATTTTTCTTTGTAATTTGAGGGTTAAGGAGAAAGCATCCAGACTGGTATTTCTCAGCTCCTTTAGTGTTCCACATCTCCCTCTAATGTGTGCACCTGCGGTGTAAAACCTGTAGTTTATAAACAATTTGAGGCTTTGGACAGGGAGTTTCCTTTTCTTAGGATCCGTACATGGCAGTCTTGGGATCATTGACCCCTTATGGGATCTGTGTGTCAAAAATTGCTGAGCTGGGCAGCTGCTGTGGAGATCAGAGAAACTGAAGACATTAAAAGGAGGGCAATGGAAATGATGTTCAACTAGCACACTGATTAAACAGAGAATTTACTGTGGAATTACTGTGCTATACTCACTCTTGTTCACTACTCTCTTACTGTTTTTGTCTTTAGCTTCTTAAGAAAGAACTGACAGTATCTTATCTTTCAGGCTTTTGCAGGCCATGTCCAGTTAAATCTTTCATTGGGTTTATTTAACTGTTTCCTACACAATGCTGAAAGTACAGTGTAAGGCAGTGATTCCTGCTGTGTGGGCTGTGAAACAGATATAGTATGATATGACAGCATAGCTGCTGACAAGAGGTGGAGGGTAACACTGGTGTTCTGATCCCAAAGTTAGAGAACCCTTTGCCTAAGGTATGGCAAGCCACAGGCTAAAGGGTTTGTAAAGGAAAACTGTTGGTCTTTACTCAAATAGTAAAGAAAACAATTAAAGAATATTGTGTGTCTAGTATGTAGGCAGGGCCTGATGAAGAAAGAACTGGGTACAAAGGCACGGAAAGATATTTTAGGAAACATTTAGAACTTACAGTTCTTTGTTTTTAAAGCATTAGCCTTGATGATTGGTTTCTAAAGTGTTATTTGTGAGAACATAGAATGCATTAATTTAGCAAATGCTTGCTTTATATAGATTTACATGGAATATGTTTCTCCCAGTAGTGCCTCTGAGTTTATTTCAGAGTGTTTCATTGTGTGGTAGATGTTCTGCTGTGCGGAACTTGTCCTAGGTAGCTGTCATTGCTGGGATACTGTTGTTAACTCATTTAAGTATAAAAAATGAACAAAAAGCAAATGCCACTCGTAAAGTAACTTCTCTCCAGAGTAGGTTTCAATAAAATCCAGGCAGAGCTCTGGGGTGAGGATGTGTAGATGTGCACCTCTGTGGGTGCATATACCTACACATACACTCACACACGTGTTTTAAAACATATCCTTCCAGTCACATGGCTTATGGTCATGTTTTTCAGTTTGGGCAAGGTTAGATGACAGTCTTAAACTTTGTGAGTCTTATTTCTCAGACTGACAGGATCAGAAATGCAATGAGGTATGAACGCTTACTCCCATGAGGGAGAAAGGCTTTCATTGCACATGGGGCAACCTCTGTACGGAATAAAGACAAAACCCAAAAGAATGTTCTTGTTTGATTTGGTGGGGAATGTAGTCTATCCGTGTGCTTTAGATAATGTCCTTTTTTAATGGAGTCTTTGAATAATGTTGAAATGTTGAAAGAATGAACTGACAGTTGTTGTATTTGTACTGTGTCATGAAAATGAGAAAATTTACATGGCCCATGTTATTTCCAGGTTTGCTGTAAACTACCTACCGTAGCTATAATGACACCAGCCCTCAGAGAGGCAGCAACAAAAGGTCATGGTATCCACTTGTCACCTTCTTTGTCCTTTAGAGCTATGGAGTCTGATACAGCTTTGTGCATGGAAAATTCCAGAGCAGTGGAAGAGAAGATAAAAGAGGACTCCATCGCACAGATTACTTGCTCAGTCCTGGGGTTCCCCACTGCTGAGCCCAACCTCAGGAATGATATCCTCAGTGTGCAGGATTTTGGTTCTCCACCGTCCTCCAAGTGCTATCAGTCTGTCTTGTTAATGAGTACAAATTCTGCGTTTAACAACAAAACCGGGAAGCAGACAAAAGTGGGAGAACCGGACTGCTCCAGGATGGGAAAGTCATTGCATAATGGTGCTGACACCTCAGCTGAGCAGACTAGTCATTCAGAACCTGAGGAACAGGTCAAAGGGCAGATGTTTTCAGAAACCACATCTTCGAATCTGGCAGAAACGCAGAGACTTTCGGAGTCCAATGTAACTGAGTCCAGTAATGCAGAAGAAATGCAGCTTTTAAATGGGAAATGGTACAAGAAGAATGGTTTTTTGGGTAGGGCTTTGGAAGTCTGTGCTGAAACAATAAAGGGGGATTTATTACACCAAATTCTTCACGGGCCTTCAGAAGGGATTTTGAGCTGCACCCCAGAGGAGGTGTATGCTCGCTTACTCCAGTGTGTCACTAAGCAACAAATGGAAATCAGTCGTGCCAAAAGAACTCAGAAACGTTTACAAATGCTTCTGGCAAAGCATGTTATCAAACACTGCGATCAGCAGCTGAAATGCTTTGTGAAACATCACTTACAGAGGATGAAAGTTTTCCATGAGCCAACCAGATTTTTGAGCAGTAGCTCCCTCAGGTGCACTGAAGGTTGGCCAGAAAACAACACAACTACTATGGAGAGTAGTTCGAGTACGGACCCACAGAATGGAGTTAACATTGCACCAGGTGAAATCCGGGGATTTGCACTTCATACTGGAGGGCTGCTGTCTCGTGTGGAGAAGGATCTGGACTCCGATGCAACATGTAGCAGCTCAGATGAAGATGGTGAGGAACAGACTGTAAGAGCAACTGTGGAAGCGTAAGTGTTAAATTCCTGCTAGACTCATGTGCTTCGTGCTTATAAATCAAGATGCAAGGGGTCTAGACCTGCAGGTTCCTTCTTGTGTAACCCCTCACTCAATAGATAGTCCCACTGAAATCAGCAGGACTGCCTGTGTGAGCCAGGTTTGTCAGGGGCCAGGCAGAGAGTAAGAACTCCTAATTACAGCATTTAAGGAACAGTTAGTTTACTAGACTGTAGAGCTAGATCTTGTAGTGCACTCTTACTAGTTTGCATTACATTAGTACTGCAAATGATTCAGTACTCAGATGGTGCTGTAAATTGAATAGTAATAGCAGTACTGTAGAAGTTCTTTTTGGCCAGTATGAAAATAATTCTAATTTTATTCTGGAGTTATTAAGAATTAGTCAGTGTTAGGATCTTGAAATCCACTGCTATGTGATAAAGAATAAAAATGGTCATCTGATGCAGGTGTCAAGCCATCCAGTGTTTTGGGGTTGTATATTGAAAAAGTTTGCTGCTTTGAATTGTGATTTGTAAAATGTTAGTTACTTCCTGAAGTTAGTTGTTCTGCTACTGGGAATGAAGGTAGGAGTGGTGGTTTTATTGTTGCTGGTGTCCTTTTTTCAAGAAGAACCAGAGGGAAATCAGCCTTATGAACTAATACTGTCTTGACTTCTCAGGGATCCTGTCAGTACGAATTATTGTAGCTTTGGAAATCAGTAATGGGTAAGAGAAGTAGATAGTAAAATTGTTCCCTTATGGTGGTACAGCCTCTTTTATTTTTCCTCTTTTCTTTTTTGTCCCCTACCTTGCTACACTACTAAAATTTCATGACCAAAGAGACTGAGTTAGAAGCCAGTGAAAGGACAGCTGCTTTCCCCTTCTGAAGGGAGATGAAGAAAACAGAGTATGTCTTGAGGTCTGTTAGGATGTGGTAGGACAGTGACACATGGAGTAAAGCATCGTATAAACACAGCAGCTTGCTAGGAGCTGCATCGCATCTGCATTTCTAGCCCTTGAAGTCAGAATTGGTTTTGCCTTTCCTGATCTCTTCTTAGACTGTTGTTAGCGAGTGTCTGAAAAGCATTAAGAGCCACACTGGTGTTTGAGGAAAAATAAATACTAAAAACGTTATCTTGGTCTGTTTCTTGGAAGGCATAATGTTCAGAAGAAATCAAGGAAGTTGGAAAAGAGCTGTGCCCTGTTACGTGTTCATAGCTTCAGTGAAGGAAACTTCAGTATAACGTGGTTGTATGAAATCGCTGCTGCATTTCCTTAAACTCTGTATGCCTGAAAACCAGAGAGGAGAAAAAGTACAAAGTAAAAACTAGTTTTGATTTTTCTTTCACATATTGTCAGAATGGTAAATACTGTACTGGAATGAAGCCAAAGCATAATGACTTGCCAGCTAAGTTGAGATCACCTTAGATATTTGAGTTTGCACAAGTAGTAGTCTCATTTTGAAATATTTCAAAGATAAAAACAGGTTTTTTGTCTCTTCCAAGCATAGGAGAATCTGCATTCTTCTTGCTGATAATGTTTGAACTCCTAAGTAATATCTCTGCCTCTTGGATTCTTATCTTGTGATTACATGAACTGAAAAAGAAAAACTGATGAGAAACTCATAATTCTTGAACAGTAGTAGATAATGTAAAACTTGGACTGAAGTTCTGTGTGAGGTGTGGTGGTTTTTTCTCTTCTTGCCAGGGGCAGTTGAGTTTCTAACTCTGCCTGCCAGTCCTTTACCTTTATTTCTCCTTGTGGCTTTTGAATTCCTTAAGTCGTCTTTTCCACTTCAGGCTTGCTCAGTTTGTTTTGTTGCACTGAGGGAAAAAATCCCCAGAGGATTATTAAGTACAAAGACACCACCTTTGGCTCAGGAAATCCCCAAGGTGCTGTTGCTGGCAGCTGAGGGAGTGTTCTGGACAAGCCCTGCTCCCTCCATGGCCTGCCCTGTTGTGGAAGGCACCCCAAACTGGGTAGATCATGCATAGTCTTACTCATTGTGACCCTTTATTTGTAGGTTGTGTTTTTCCTCGCTTGTTTATGCTCTTACTGCAGAACAGCAGTCAGGCAGCAGCGCTGGGGTTAGCAGTGAACATTAGCGAAGACATTGCAGTGCAAGAATCACTGGGGTTTAAACTGTGCTGCAGGGCCAGCAGACTCAGTTTTTAAGTACTACCTAATTGAGAGAGAAGGTCTGTGTGCATAGAATGAGGCAGTGCTTGAATTAACATTGCAGTGAGGACAGGATGTCTCTTATTTGAATTTATCATTATCTTCAGCTTGGAATGGTTTTCTTAATTTCTGCAATTTCCCTGAGATCTGTCTTTGTGGCTGAATGGTTGCGTTTTTTCTTCTAGTGCCAAAGGTAATTCACAGTGCAGGTGCTGTGATTTGCTGTTTCTGAACTTTCCCACTTTAAGGCTGTCTGGATTGCCTTTCACCTGGACAAAAGAAACAAAATTAACATCAATTTTTACTTCTACTAAGTGGATTTACATTCTTTTAAATGCCTTTCTTCTCTCCAGGGAATTGACTCTTAGTGCTTTCCAGAAGTAATGTGATCATGTGGATGAGAGAACACTCATTTCATTGCTTGCGACTTATTTTTCATAGTGAAGACTTTTAATGACCTGGAAAGACTCTTCCTTGGTGAAATTCTTCATAGTGCTTAACTGTAGATGTCAGAAGGTTCGATTAATGCAGTGATGAATGGGAAAACTGTTTTGGGTTTGCCTATATCACAGTTTACTGTTTGCATTTAACTTGAGGGTGTAATCACACCGGTGGCTGGTCACTGTTGTGCCTGCATTGCTTTTTATCCTTTTTATGGGGGGAGGAGGTGTCAATCCAACTCAGGGAGGAACCTGCTATTACTGTGTTTACCTGGGAATGGCCTGTTTCCTGTCAGGAGGAAGAAGCTGATTCCAGCTCCAATTCTTCATGGTAGCAGAAAACCTGGAGCAATTTTAGCAGTTTGAACCTGTTCATTCTCATTATCCTGAAAAGAGTTCTGCCCAATGAGTGTTGACATAAGCTCTTCTGAGCTGTATCTCAGTGCTTTGTGTCTCAAGTAAGATTGTCTTTATCCATCTATTTCAATACCTTTGTTGTTTAGTTGCAAATAGCTGTTATAAGATATTTAGACTACCGGTCATCCCTTGTGCATTATGTTGGTGTTGGCCTCAACACCAGAAAGAAGAAAGATCCTAGGTCTTCTGGTGAAGGCAATTGTTCCAGTTGACAGTTCACTTATTGAACTTCCCTTGTTCCTAGAGCGACTGGAAAGTCTCATCCCATTTCAAAAGCTTAATCAAAACATGTTTGGTCCTTTGAGTATTTGCAAAAAGAAATATGAAAAACCAGCTGGCTCTCTTCAGGAATTTTGTCATTTTGCTGCCAGCTTCAGCTCATTCAGGTTTTTAACCTGTCAGTTTTCATGGAAGGTTTCTTAGGTGAAGCACCAAGTTTCCATCAGTAATTTGTAGTGTATTCTATTGCCATTACAGCCTTTGGGTGTAGGGAATTCCTGAGACACAGCACAGGGGTATGATAAGAGAGAAGTATGACAGTACTTCTCTCTGGTTTCTCAAAGACAGATGCCAGGTGCTGGTCACTTGCTCCCAGCTAGGCACTAGCAGCCAAAGCGGATGGGCTGAGGAGGGCATTACAAAGCTGACAATAAGTAATTCCTTCAGGAATTCACAACTAACATAACCACTTCAAATGCAACATAGGCAACATTTCACCACATGAGTTTACTTGGAACTTGTTGGTCATCTTTGTAGTTAGTGAAGATGGAAGACGATCTGTAGAAATGGTCACAGATTTCCAACAAGGTTAAATGGGGGAGAATGTGAGCTCAAAGTTTTTTCAGCAACACAGCTCTGCTGTGTGAGCTGTGTATTGTATCATTCCAGGCCAACTCCACATCTTTATCCATGTATTTTGTGTGTGTTCCTGATGCTGTTTAGAAGTTATGCTTTTTTACCATGTGCCACAAAGAAATGTGATGCTGAAGTGGTTATTTGTGAAACCTTTATAGTTGCAGGGTACAGTTTTTCTTCTACATAAGATACATGCATGATCTTCCAGAATCAAAGATAAATCCCTTGGCCTCTCCAAAGGCACCACTGCTCACTCCATCAAATAGTAGTACATGTACCTAATGGATTAGAGAGAAAAGCTGCTTACAATAGATGTTTGCTGCAAAATAAGTAGCTGTCTACTCATGAAAAGTCCTATGCTCCAGATCCCCCATCTAAATACAGACTCTTTTGCATGATTTGGTGGGATTTTTTCCTGGTGAAATATTTTCCTGCTTTTTCTCTTGATTTTTTTGAAAGACATGTTTTACTGATTATCCTTCAGCAACCTCAAGCCTAACGAAGAAGCAGTGTTATGTTTTTCCATGCCCACAGGGTTTATTGTGCCTGGAAACTTTTATAATGAATGTGCAGAGATAGTAAATCTTTTTCCCTCCCCTCCCCACTCCCCTTAGATTGCCAGTTGGAGTGAAGCTGGGAAATCTGCTTTTAGTACACAAACTTGCTGGGGAGGAGAGCAGTGATGCAGAGAGACTACAGGAAGGAAGAAAATATTATAGCTAATCTCTCCAGATCTAATCTGTTTGTTCTAGATTATTTTCCATTTTTTCCTAGCATTTTTTCTCAAGGCCAAATGAGCAACATCAATGCAGTTCTGCAAGCCTTGCTATAGAATACACTGCTGAAGGGCTAGAGTTTATTGCATGTCTTTGAGCAACATTGTAAGGGGAAGCTGTTAGTTTTTGCAAGGTCAGGTCCTAATTTTCCACTTCAAGCTGTAATTTCATTTCATACCTGATATGAGAACTGAATTCTTGTTTTGGGAAAGGGAGGAAGAGAGTCTGCCAGGACTAAATATGCATCTCAGTTTTATTTAAGCACAGACTCACAATTGTTTCCATGTGGTTTTTTAAGACTTTTTTAGTTTACAAGTCTGGGAAATGTCTTATTTGCATAGAAGATTAATGTGAGGGCTTTTGAATGAGTATAAATTCATAGGTGCTAATAATACGCTGATTCTGAAATGTTTTATATATTGCTTTTTCATGAATTCCATTCTCTCAGTTCTTGGCTCCTGTCACTAGAATGTGGGAGGAGAATTGTTGCCGGGGAATTAAAGAAAAGATAGCTTTATATTACCTTCTGTTTTCATTCCAGGATACATGGCTTATTTCAGAATATATTCAACCTCACTTGATTGGACTTCCATAAGAAGGATTTACAACTTCTTTAGGGTCCCGTATACCTTTACTGTTTTTCTTTAGAGATCTCATGTACAGTAGTAACAACTTGCTTTTGAGCAAGACTTCCTTTTCACAATACCAGAATAATGTTCATGTGAGTGAGGAGCCTGATTTCTAGCCTGTAATTATATTAACATTTTTGCAGCTGCTGAAAGCTTTTAATGAAAGGCAGAAGGTTTGACAAGTTGTAACCTGCAAGGGAATCTCAGAGCCAGGAATGTCAATGCTTTTCAGTTGGGTGTTGAATGCATGTTAAATAAAAACTTGGCATTACTCTTCTGAATGACAGTTTCATGCACAGTCAAGGTAGAACAGAATACAAAATCTTTTAATCAGACACGTGTGTGCATGATAACCTCTCATGCTTAATTAAATAGTAGACAAGAAGAGTTTGGTGCTTGATGTCAACTGCTACTGAATCAAGATTTCATGGGCAGCCTTTTTCTTTTGCTAAGCTGTGAAATGTGTTTTAATTAAAATATTTGTTTACAAACAACAAGGAACTAATTTTTTATACCATCTTCTAAAGTGAGGGCAGCATGATTTCATTTCATAGATAACATCGATTTCAGGAGAAGCTACTTCAAAGGGACATATCCAGTGCCTTTGAAAATCAGTGCACGTGGGCCCCTGATACAGGAAATCATTTAAATGCTTTCCTTTTCTCATGAAATCAAAAGTGTGCATAAAGACTTCCCAAAATAGGAATGCTCTCCTGTACCAGGGTTTCATTCATACTGCTAAATATGGGTTAGGAATGTAACTTTAGATGTCAGATTTAAATATATTGACCTGTGCTCTTTCTTACTGAAACTGAAATAGCTGTAAATTATTTTATTTTCATCCAAGCATTTTACCTTGCTCTTGGGGGTGAGAACAAGTTTGCTGTTGAGGAATTTAAATCAATTGGCTTTTCAGTTATCAAACTTTAAATACTGATTATGGTATTGAAAAAAATATAAACCTCAAGGTCCATGTTTGAATATATGTGTATTCTAACCTCCCCTTCCTCCCAGCCCGTGGGGGCAGACTGGGCAGCAGTAAAAGTCTGAAACTCCACCCCCAAGCTCCTACAAAACACCCAAACCAAGAAGGTTGCAATGGTTCAAACCTATGTTCATTACACTCTCCACCCATTATCTCTGTGGACCAGGCTGTAGGATTTAACCTCAAAACAAGCTCCATCCCTGCCCTGCAAAGCAGACAGCCAAGTACTGTTTGGTTACTCCTCTATTACTTAATCACAACATGCTTACAGCAACTGTGGGGTCCCAAAGGACTCTGTTTCTGATATCCCATGTTCCGAGGGCTGGTGCCAGGGTTCCTCTGGGGCAGCTCTTGGGGTGTGCTGTTGGGGCTCACCCCAAACGGGGGTTTCACACTCAGCACAACCCCTCAGCAGCTTCCTTTGAGTCCCCCAGGAGTGGTGGGTCCAGGCTTCAGGGCTTGAAGCAGGACTCGTCCCAGCTCTGCCCAACTGCCTTCCTACCCTGAAGAGTGCTCTGAGGGCCTTCCAGCTCTCATGTTAGCCCGTTCCCTACAGCATTTCCCTACATGTGGTGGGAAGACTGCTTGCATCACTTACCAGCAAGGCATGTTCACTTCGGTGAGGGGCAGTGGGAGGTGGAGGTCAGTGCACCTTTGTGCTGCTCCTGCTTCTCATTTCTCACCTGACTGCTTTGCTGTGGGCTTCCCCACGAGCTACAGCCCCTTCTGAGTTTCCTCTCAGGCTCTGCCCAGCAGTTTTCCTTGTTATGCTTCCAAAAACCTGCTGATCATCTCCAGTGACCCCGGCATGCAAGTTCTGGATCAACTGTTAGTTGTCTATCCAAAAAGTTTCAAGAATATGCTTTGTATTCATTTTTACATCAAAATCTGTTTATGTAGCTAAAATGAAATTATTTAAAAGCTGGAATTAGATGTTATATGAATACCCTAAAATCATAGAATGGGTTGGGTTGGAAGGGACCTTAAAGCTCATCCAGTTCCAATCCCCTGCTATAGGCAGGGACACCTTCCACTAGAGCAGGCTGCTTCAAGCCCCTGTGTCCAACCTGGCCTTGAACACTGCCAGGGATAGGGCAGCCACAGCTTCTCTGGGCACCCTGTGACAGTGCCTCAGCACCCTCACAGGGGAGAACTTCTTCCTAATGTCTAATTTAAATCTCCTTCTCTAAGTTTAAAGCCATTCTTTGTCCTGTCTCTATATTCCTTTGTAAGGAGTTCCTCTTCATATTTCTTGTAAGTCCCCATTAGGTGTTGGAAAGCCTTCAAATCTCCAGGCTGAATCATCCCAGCTCTCTTAGCCTACCTCCAGAGCAGAGCTGCTCCAGCCTTTGCGGCAT
>WYDI02031698.1:19717-39792 GCA_009867235.2 Psittacus erithacus
AACTTGAGTAAAAGCACTTCTTTTCCAGAAGGAGATTGATTTTGGCTTAATCTTTCTTTTAAGTTAGCTGTGGCAAACTACTTGACAACTTTAGTGGGAAAAAGCCACCAGTGGTTTTCTTTAAATAAACAAACTCAGTTAATAGTAGTCAAAGTTGCATGTTAGAATATGCTCTGTTGCTTAAACTTACTGGATACTAAGATTCTTTGTTGAGTGGTGTCATTATGTCATTCATTTATTTAATGTGTAGGTTGAGTAACATTTGCTGATGAATTTAGCATAATAAAGTTAAGCTAATGACAATGTGAAGTACCAGGAGGCATATCTTTTGTGTTACAAAATACACCTCTTAGTAAAGAGCAGTAAGAGTGACCTCTAACTATGCTATACTGCCACAGCTATATTTATAAACTAGCTTGAATAAAAGAAATCTAAACTACTTAGTTGGTTTTTGGGGCAGTGACTTGATATCTAGCTGCTCATTGCTGGATGGTGTTTTATTAGATTCCAGTTGTTAGCAAACAGTATTCATGGAAGCTTGTGGGAGGAAGTGTGATGTAAGAATGTGGGTTCTTGCTGGTGGAGTTACTGGTATTCTTTACAAATCTGTAATCTACATTAACTGATAGTTTCTCTAGCTCTGGGTTTTCTAATACAGAACAATAAACTGGCTTAGCCTGGGAATAGCCAGTGAACATTGATTGTACTGGTTTGGGCAAGTTCTGTAGTTACAGAAATAAGCTGATGTGAAACTGGATGGGTATGATCAGATATCTTCTGAAAGCGACTGAGATGCTTGCAACATGAGGCAGAGCAGCTGTCAAAAATGTTCTTGTGCAAATGTGGTTATCTTTATTTTTGGACTAACCAGCATTTTGTCTTCACAGCAGCTATACTTCTGAATGGAAGTGGCTTGCAGACAGAGCTAGAATTGGCAGCCGCTGGACATGGCTTCAAGCCCAGATTACAGAACTAGAATACAAAATCCAACAACTAACTGACCTTCACAGGCAGATACGTGCCACCAAGGTATTGTCTGTAAGCTCATAAATGGGCTTTTCAAATAATTTTGGACAGTGTTTTGTGTAATACTTATTTATTTGGTTCCTTGTTGTTATCGTTGTTTGTTTTGCCCTAGAGTTCTTGTATCCGTGCAGGCCATCACATGTAAAGGTTAATGAGAAAGAAGACATCAAGAGCTAAAATGTATGGTATCCTAGAGGCACCAGTGCAGGACTGGGAGTTAGGAACTCTCACCTTCCTTACATTAACTATCTGTGATAGTTAATGACTTTGGTAGTAACTTTCAGGGGCCCAGCACAAGGTACTACATTTATCACACTAGTTTTGCCCCCTGCAGAAGAGGCAAGATTTGTTTTTCAGGTTGTTCATTTTTGTGTTATGGGCTTTCAGGGTGGGTTTTTGTGTTACTTACAGTGCATGTTTATTCTGAGGATTAGCTAGTTAATGTTTGTGCAGCCCTTTGAACAGGTCAAGGATTAATTATTACTAGAATTCCAATGTGTGTAACTCATGTACTAGTTTTTGTAAATGGAACTGGCTAGACAGTGGGAAAAGCACATTCCTAAAACATTAATAATCTATGTATCAATTCAGTGGGTTCCCCAGGTCATTCTCATGTGCAAGAAGCCAAAACCTGTGATAATTCTGGTTGTGTGATAGTGAGGGGTTTTAGAGAAGAGCTCTTTGGCTCTCCGTTTAGAGCCTCATGTAGGTGGTCTGATCTATGCTGGGGTCAGATAAGCAATGATGGAGAGGAGCCAGAAGATGCTTTAGACTTTATGTGGCTGAACATGAGACTTACGGGGAGGTTAAAAGGACTCCACAGAGCATTTCCTTCTGATCACATAAAGAAAAATTATTCCTCTCCCCCTCAAAGCCCTTCTTTTCATATCTCTCCTGGTCACAACTTATCCCCAGTCTGTTTTTACTTTAAAAAACCCTTTGTTTGAGGATCTGTCCTGCCTCTATAACCACAGAAGTGAAAGGAGATTTTGTATTCCAGTGAAGGGTAAGAATGCCTGTATTTTAGTGCTGTCTTAAATACCAGGTACATGCACACTGCTGCAAACAAAAGCTATCAGCCTTTAGGGTGGCAGTAGTCTCATGAGCTGGAGAAGACAGATAAATAACAGAGACATGAGAGAAAAAACATTCCTTTAGTCATGCATTTTTTTCACATTAGGTGGTATGTTGGCTTGGAGCCTAGTCATCTTCCTGGTGGAGGTCTTTAGTGACATTCCTTTTTGCACACTTCATGCCCTTTTTACCAGCTGTTGTATTCAGTTTTTGGCATTATGTCCCCTAGTGAAGGTAGATGCATATTTTCTTTGGCTGTGTTTTTTCTGTGTACATGTTTGTAGCCCACCAGAGCAGCAGCTACTACGGAAGGACATGCGGACTGACAGAAGAGTTCTTTGTGTTCGTTTTGTGGCTGCAAAGTGGTGACACAATATCATTAGAATTTGTATGCTGTGTTTAATGATTTCAGAGTGGTTTTCATGTGTTTTGAGTGGAAAAAAAATGTGATTCATAGTGAGTGAACAAGGACTTCAAGCAAAACACCACTCCTCTAACACCATAACGCAATAGGAAGTGAGATGGTTGACTTGTGGGCAGCATCCTGGTCTACTACATTGTGTCTTCTCCATCTCTGTGCACACAGAAGTAGCAGATCTGCATCTTTGAGAGTCCTTGCATTTAAGAATATATGTATAGAATCATACAACCAACTAGGTTGGAAAAGACCTGTAAGATCATCAAGTCCTACCATTACCGCAAGACTGCCAAGACCACCACTAAATCATATCACTGAGGGCCTCATCTTCGCAGTTTGGGAACACTTCCAGTGACAGTGACTCCACTGCTGCCCTGGGCAGCCTTTTCCAATGCCTGAGCACCCTTTGGGGGAGGAATTGTTCCTAATACCCAGTCTAAACCTCCCCTGGCGCAGCTTGAGGCTGTTTCCTCTTGTCCTGTCAGTTGTTACTTGGGAGAAGAGACCAACCTCACCTCACTACGACCTCCTGTCAGGCAGTTGTAGAGAGAGATGAGGTCCCCCCTGAGCTTTCTCTTCCCCAGACTAAACCCCCCAGGTCCTTCATCTGTTCCCCGTCACACTTGTGTTCCAGGCCCCTCACCACCTCCATTGCCCTTCTCTGGCCCCGCTCCAGCACCCCTGTGTCTCTCTTGTGAGGGGCCCAGAACTGAACGCAGGATTCAAGGTGCAGCCTCACCAGTGCTGAGTACAAGGGGACAGTCACTGCCCTGGCCTTGCTGCTACACTGGTGCTGATACAGGCCAGGATGCTGGTGGCTTCTTAGCTGCCTGGGCACAAGCTGCTCATGTTCAGCTCTGTCAGTCAGCACCCCCAGGTCCTTTCCCATGAGCAGTTTCCAGCCACTCTTCCCCAAGCCTGGAGCACTGCATAGGATTGTTGTGGCCCAAATGCACTTTGCCTCGTTGAACCTCATCCCACTGGCCACAGCCCATTGATCCAGCCTGTATCTGCAAAACGAAACAATTCCATTTGTGGGGTGAGGGATGGGGGCAGAGGGAGGGACTCTATTGCCAAAACCCGCTCTGGTTGGAACCCATTTAACTTAGAATTCCTATATAGTCAGTATTAGTTTTCTTCTGTTCCTGTTCATCTGTCTCCTTTCATACAGTGTGTCAGTTTTCTCCTACTTTTCTGCTTTCCCATTTCCATGTTTGGTCAACAAGATTCTGCAACTTAAAAAGAATTCCATTGGAAGTGTGTGTGTGTGGTCTCCCTCCTTCACCACTTTTCCTGTGTGTCTTCCTACTTCTCTGACTTCAGAATCTGTGGTTTAGACATTTGTGAGAGGGGTTTTTCCTCTGTCTGTGGTCATGACCTATGATTCTTTTACTAAAAAAGTCTATAAAGATTCTGATTTCTGGAAGAGTCTAAAGCTGTTGAGCTGGCTTCTCTTCTCCTCCTGTTGTGGCACTTGAAAAGTATATCAATACTTGAATTTCCTGGAACATACTGCCTACTTTGTAACTGCTGCTGATCTGCAGATTGTAGTACGGTACTGTCAGGATTTGTTTCCATCTTCTGTAAATGGAGAAGCACAGATGATGGGCTACTAACTGATAAGGCATGTGGAAAAATCCAGTGTTGACTTGATGGAAATTCAGAATCTCCGTGCCCCTTTTGGGAACTAAAGCAAGTTTTTGAGCAACTACGTTTGATTTTAGAGAATATCTTTGTTCTCAGCTTTAAATTGGTAACTCAGATGGGGAATAAGTTAGAGAGACATTGAGAACAGGACTGTTTCACGTTTTTTCCTAGTCTCCACTTCGAAGACTGAGTTGGGGCAACCGCCTGTATCAATAGAGGCTGGGGGATGAAAGAATTGAGAGTAGCCCTGAGGAGAAGGACATGTGGGTACTGGTGGATGAAAGATTAGACATGAGCCCGCAGTGTGCGCTTGCAGCCTACAAAGCCAGTTGTATCTTGGGCTGCTTCCAAAGGAGCGTGGCCAGCAGGTCAAGGGAGGTGATTCTGCCCCTCTGCTCAGGTGAGACCCCACCTGCAGTCCTGCATCCAGCTCTTGAGTCCTCAGCGCAGGAAAGATACAGACCTCTTGGAGAGAGTACAGAGAAGGGCCACAAAAATGATCAGAAGGCTGGAGCACCTCTGCTATGAGGAAAGGCTGAGAGAGCTGGGATTGTTCAGCCTGGAGAAGAGAAAGCTCTGGGGAGACCTTATTGCAGCCTTTCAGAACTTTAAAAGGCCTATAAAGATGGGGAGAGACTTTTTAACAGGGCCTCTTGCAACAGGATGGGGGGTGATGGTTTTAAACTAAAAGAGGGAAATTCAGGCTGGATGTGGGGAAGAAATTTGTTACAACGAGGGTGCTAAAACACTGGCACAGGTTGCCCAGAGAGGTAGGTTGTGGATGCCCCATTCCTGGAGACATTCAAGGCCAGGCTGGTGTGGTTCTGAGCAGCCTGATCTAGTTAAATATGTCCCTGCTCGTTGCAGGGGGAGTTGGACTGGGTGACCTTTGAAGGTCCCTTCCAACCCAAACTGTGATTCTGTGTCTTTTTGAGACTTCCTTTTATTGCATTAGGGCAAGTTGCTGCTGAGGCAAGAATCAAGATGTGAGTAAAACTACATGATCCTCAGTTTTACACAGCTGCCACCTAAGTGAGGTCTGTCCTGCTTAGAGAAATAACATAGGGGGTTCCTTGTGTTCACATGATGACAGACTTCCTTGGTTTTAGTTGAATATTCTCACTAGAAAGAAAAATTTGAGGCAGTGTAATTGAATTGTCCCATTCTTTCGATGTCTGCTTAATAGCTGTGTAACAGTCAATACTTAAAAGCAAATAAGCTCTTTCCTTTTCTCTTTGGAAAAAGCCTGCAGAGGTTTAATAGCCTTTTCTAAGTATTAAATTTATTTGCTTAAGATAATGACAAATGAAGGGACTATTTGAGGAACTGGTTTTGACTGTTACAAAGGGGGTTTTTTTCTTATTCTTTGTTAAGCATTTGAAGTTGTTAAAACAAACCAAGTAAGATGTTACCTGGGAGTATATTTGACACTTCTGTTTTTCTAATCTATCATGTGGAAAACACAATGGCAGCGTTCTTTTCTTAGTTCCATTTATGAAACTCTGTTATTGTCCTACCGTGTAAAGTTATATTTATCTTATGAGGTGGCATTCTAGACAATAGACCATGTCTGCTACCACATTCGTGCAGATTGTCTTGAAAAGCAATGAGATTGCTAGAATATTTAGGATAGTTGCTCCTGTCATTATGAAACTCTAAAAATGCTCACCTTAAAAATATATATCATAAAATTAAATAAAAGGCTTCTGGTTTGAATTATATACATCTCTGCTACATAAACACCCCCCCCCACCGTGATGTTTTGCTTAGAACATGGGTGGAAAGAAGAAAAATAGAGTACTTTAAAATGCCTCTGCAGAATTTATTGGCTGCAAATACTATAACCAACTTCATATCCAAGGGTGGCCATTCCTTACAGAAAAACCTATTCTTAAATCAGCAGGCAAATGATCATATTGTTGCTCTAGTAAGTATGAGTGTTTGATTTGAATTTTGACACAGTTGTTGAAGCAGTGGTATAACACAGGGCGATTGCTGATCTAAGGAGTAGTACGTATGGTGCAGCTTTTCATTAATGAAAACACCTACTATTCCTATATTTTAGTTATGAAGTGTATTTAAAATCTTTAGTTTAGTAGATTACATGTTCCGAAGAGTTGTTGGAAGGATTTAAGGTGGATGTGCCTGGTTTGATTGCCCCTTTAAAATTATTTAGGAGGGTTAATCCGCTGTCAACCAACTGTGTTCAATTGCTGTTGTCTAGGGGATGGTGATCTTAGAAGAATTCCCATTTCCAAAAGACATTTTGAAGAAGCAAATACAATTGACAGACCAAGAAGCTTTATTAAACGCCACAGGGAATTCGCAAGCTGCCATTGAGAGACAGGATTCTTTGCCGGAGCATGACTTTGAAATGTCACCCAGCAGTCCTACCCTGCTCTTACGAAACATAGAGAAACAGGTAAAGTAAAATGAGAACTGAATGGTCAATGGAGCCAAATGATTTACTTCAGAAATAGGGCAGGTTCCATGGTGATGACTTCCAAAAAGGAAGATATTTTGCAGTCCTGAAGTGGGTGCTGATGAAGGGCTTAAATAACTACATTGTACACCAGGTTTACAAATTAACCTTTTACTTCTGATGTGTCTGTGTTACTGCTTTGTTTCCATCAAAGCGGCCACATAACTACTTCTGACAGCTATCCACAAACTTGCCTCTCCTGTATAGAGTCAGTGGAGAGTTGCCACAGACTGTTTCAGGAAGTACTTTGGTGAGATGAAAGAGAAAAGCTGAAGATGGAGGTATGTTGCACTTGAAACAAGCAAAAAGCCCCAACAAAATGTAATTGTTGGTCTACCTTTTCAAGCTCCAGCTCAGAGCTGAGGAATTCCAGGTACTTAACAGGCATAGCTTCGGGTGGAGTTGTGGGTCACCATGTTCAAAACAAGTAATTTCCAAGATTAATTCCAGGAAATAGGATCTAGACTCCAGCAGGGTTTTCTTTTACTAGAAAGTACAGAAAGAATGTGGTAGGATCACATTGCTGAAGCAGATAGAGGAAATTTGGTTTCAGCATGCAGATAGTGTAAAGCAAACCTGGCAAAGCCAGTGTGGGGCATTAGTATGTTTCCCTGTTGCTGTCTATGAATTCTTGGTCAGAGACACGTTTTTTAAGTGGGGTAAAAGTAGCTTTAGGTACTAACACTTGTTCCTGAATCTCTGTGCCAGTTTTTCTTATTTGATAGTCACACTGTTCTTAAAATGCATCCCCTGTTTGATAGATCTTACCCATAGCAGACAGGAGTGAGGAAGCAATGATATGGGGCATTTATATGCACTATGCTGGCAATTGCACAAGGTAGACCAGGGAGCATTTTTAGAATGTGGTGAACGTCCCCTCTTTAAGTGATTTCTTGGAGAATTAAATGCGCTTTTCAGTAAGACATTTGGCAAATACTGGTGTGTTTCCTGGTCCCCAAGTAGTTACAGAGGTCCAAGAACTCTGATGATCTGAAAATTACTTGGAAGTAAAGGTGTTCATTCGATACATCTCACAGATTACATCAGATTTCTTCCCCTTACACCACAAAAAGCTTTGGGGTATGATTTGCTTTTTGAGTCCCAGTTCTGTAAATCAACTTGAACTGTGAAGGTCTGAGTTTCTTCTTGCTCAGCGTCAGGAGTAGCGATGCTGTAGGCTGGAGAACATCCACAGATACTCCCCCAGAATTCTTCAATCCTATGTTAAAGTATTTCCGTGTTAAAGATAAGTAATTTTACTTGTGAACAAAAAACAAATCATAAAGAATACAAAGTGACCAAGCCTGGCAATTTCTATTCATAATGCTTTCAAGTCCTTTTCATCTCTATGCAGTGTTTTAAAAGTATGAATTTTTTACCTGACTACATCACTTAAACATGAACAGAAAAGACAGTAGTTGCAATGAAATGGAAAATAAATTTTTCTGTCGCTTTCTATATAAATGGTAGGCCCTCAAAATGTAAAGAAAACTTACTGGGTAACCTTTAGCAGTCCTTGTTTTAAACAGTCTTTGTTCTGAATGAAAATCTTACCAAGTTCTATAAATAAAGTGTGCCATTTCAGATACATTTAATTTCTGTTTAGTGTGCAGAACGCAGTTTCCTCTAAGAAAGCTACATTTATTGTCAGAATAGCCTGTAAGGTTTGACATTTAAAACAAAAAAAAATCATTGTGAAATGTTAATCTGGAGGCAGTCCACAATTCATTGCTTTATAGGGAGTAACTCTTAAAAGTTAGCTGCATTAGTTACAGGGCAGTTCTGAAAGTCTGGCTTTCTGTAGAGTGGGGCTGCTTCTTGCTGTTCTTGAGGGATACCAGAAGATTTTAGCCATTCTGTGTGTAGCTGCAGTAGTCCTCCTGCAGTTACACTTCCTTCTATACAAACACCTTTGTCAAACTACAGTGAGGAATGAAGAGGATTCTTTTAACAAGAGTTTTACTTTGAGTGAGCAAAATATACGAGTAGACAGCAGACTCTTTTTTTCCCCTATTGAAATGCTTGTTGAATGGCCAGTTAGCAGCTCTCGGCTGCAACTGTTGTAGTATCTGCTGTAAGGTTTTCTGATTGCTTTTGCCTTTTCACAAATGTTCAGTTAAGTGCTGAGATCAGTTACGTGTTTTGTGTACTTCATATTCAGATGTCCTTGGCTGTTGTTCAGGGTTGTGTTGGTTTTCTGTTGTTGTCGGGGTGTTTGGGGAGGGGGGCTGTATAGTTGAACATAGTAATTGTGAAAGAAGAAACTGTGCCACACTTGATTATTCACAAGAAACTAAATATCATCATTCCATGATGTGTGCAGCTGGAATCCTAAGTAAGAAAACAACAAAAAGCAGCCTAGGACCTTTGAGCTATTGAGTCTCACTACCTTTTATTTGTTGTTTTACTCTTTTCCAGAGTGCACAGCTTAGTGAAATCATCAGCAGCCTGATCGCTCCACTCAATCTGTCTCCAGCTTCTTCATCTCTTTCATCCAAGGCCTGTAGGCACCGACAGCTGGTCAATGGCATCTCCTTCAGGTGGGTAACAGGATGGTACCTCTTTCTTTACCTAGTTTTTTTTTTGAGAATAACTTTTGTTAAAGTTATGTAGCTGGAACAGATCATTATTCCAGCAGTAAGTCAGGAAAAGAGCACTCCTTACTGCCAGCTTCGAGAGAAGTCAGGTCCTGCTGGTAAGGTTGAAAGTGGTAGGATTTTGTTTTGTTCTTAATGACAGCATAAAAGCATGCAGTACTGGGAAGATGAATATATCCATGAAGTAGCGAAAGGATAGAGTAAGTAACACGCTGCTTCTGATGATTTCAGACTTAGGATTCTGTCCTCACAAGTGCAGCTTTATTTCTGGAAAAACGATGAATTTAGACTTTACTAGATTAGTAGAATGTGTCAGGTTTTGTAGTAGCTGCATGAATTTTAAGCACATCAGTCTTCAGTACAAGACCAAATTTATATTTGCCAGTTACTTTCTCAGTAATGTGGAGATAGCATTTTTCTAGTTGTGGTCTTTTGTTCTTGATGGATGTAGCAGCTTGAAATTAATACTGCAGACAGGTGTTTCTCAGTACTACTCCATACTTCTTAGTAATTCCATTTTTTATTTGAAGATTTTAGAAGAGAGTACAGGCTGTAATCAGTGTTAGTCTCAAAACAGCATTAAGGTAACTGAGTATATTTCTGTCTTACGAAAGAGCTAGGTTTGGTGGATATTTCTCCTGAGATATTGGTAATGCAATTTTTGAGGATGGAGGGGTTGCTGTTATTCATAGATCTTGAGATCAGGTGGATGAAGACAGTGTTCCCTACTAGAGCTGGGGCTTTCTGGCAGTGTCTGCAGCAAAACATAATTCCCTGGCTCCCAGCTCCAGGAAGAGCTGGCCATGCTGTCTGTTTCAGCAGCTTTGCCATAGCCTCCCTAAAAGAGATTATAATGAGCAGCTTGGATGGGCAGCTTCTTTAACTGCCGTCTGTTCCAAAGCGATTGTGTGGCTGTGCCCTAAATTTCAGGATGAAGGGGTCCTGTCACGTAGCAGTCATGCACCCGATGTATCACTTGTTTACAGATAATGTAGGGGAAAATTGGAAGATTCCTCTGAGTTTTGGAATAAAAATAGCCCTGAAATAGGAGCTGCTAATAGAGATGGGCATGTGGAAGAAGAGTCATTTAGGCTCTTGGAAGCCTGACTCTGTCTCAAAACAGATGAGGAAGCGTTCCTGCTTTTTGAAATGTTTTTGGGAGTGTGTGATGTTGACTTCATGAGCAGGGACTCTAGTGATGTAACTTGAAGCCACTTGTCTGATTTATCAAGCGCTGTGTTCAAAATCAGTCTTCTTTCCATTTTATGAACAGCACAGTTGTTTGCTCATGGGCCAGTGCCTCTAAGGCTGGTGGTTTTTCACTTGTGACTTAGGAAAGCCCAAAGAAGTCTGCAAATAAATACTGTTCATTGAAGATGCTAATTAAGCATTATACAGGGTTGTTATGAGGCTCATGCAGGGAAATTCACTGCTGCCTACTTCATAGGTTTTTGAGTGTGTTTCAGTTTTCTGTGGTATTTTGTTGTAACAGTCTTGTGTACAATTAATTGAGAAAGTTATATACTGCATGTAACTTCATTTCTTGGCTGCTTCTCTCTTCGCTCTTTCTAAAACGCACTCTGACTGCGTTAAGTGCTTGAAAAAGTAGAAATCAAAATCAAATGGAAAATAAGGTGATTTTGTTCTTTTTGAATAGACAAAAAAGAAGGGTGATAGTGATTTTTACTTAAGCAAATTCTTGAAATAAGTTGTAGGCTCTTGATGTGAAAGAATAGTTCATGTTCAAGGCAAGTCTCAGCATGAAATGCTTTGAGGTTGGTTGATTGCAGTATATAGTTGGTTATTTGGGCTATTTATTCCCAGTGGAAGTGAAGGTGCATGTACAGTTCCTGGTTGATTAATTGTGGGTAACCTTGGGTTGCCATTTGTCAAGGTCTAACTTAATTGGTGGCTTCCTTTTATTATGTCGCTTTTCTCTGCTCAACTGAATCTAGATGCCAAGATTAGCAAGATGGATTGTGTGAGAGTAGATGCTCATAGAAGCAGTTCCCTAAGCTACTGATAACCACTTTCTTATGAGGGGAGAGGAATGAGAATGTTTATTACTTCAGTACAAATAGTGCCTATCTGATGGTTTGCTGTGTATGTGTATATTTATGAGTAAGGTCTCTGCTCCTTAGCTTAGGCTATAGAGCAAGAAAAGCCGACGTATGAGTTTTGAGATGAGGGTTTCAGCAAAATAATGAATTCTGCATCTGGCAGTGGTTCATTTCACTCTTCTGCAGAATCACAGTTTGAAAACTACCCAGACAAGATCAGAATAAATGGAGAACTCAAACCTTGACTGGAAAGCCTGTTTACACAAGTGGCAGGAAAACCATGCTGCTGTGTACTGGAGCTTCAAGCCACAGAGCTGAGATCTCTGCTTCATCTAAAAAGGGAGCTGTGCATTAGTGTAAGGCACAGGAGGGTAATTAGAGCGGCTGGCAGTGACTGAAGAGGGATTATCAAAGATCTGGGCAGACCACCAGAACAAGAGCAGGAATCACAATAGTTGAGGAGCCAAACTAAGGAGCTTTTTGTTAATAATTTAACTGTCTGAGTTGTCTCTCTTGTAAGAGGGGGATATGGGGAAATCTAGAAGCTGGGCTTGGCACAGTCTGACTTTGTGGAGAAAATGCTTTTGAGAATTCAGAGGAAGCATTTTAAATCTTTTACATTGACTTCAAACGTATTTCTTTCTCAAGCTTTAAGAATGATGTTAGCTTTAAGAATGTCATGCTTCAGTATCTGGGGCTTTTTCTTGGCACTTACTAATATGTTCCTTTAAATACTTTGTACCATCCCTCTTTTAATTAGCACATTTTCTTTTCATTGAGTCTCTGTTGCTTATTGAGATTGTTCTGATGTGTCAGAAGGACAACTCAAATTCAAACCCATCAAACCTTATTACCACACCAGCACAGCATGGGATGGCGTTTAATCACACTTCCATAACAAGCACGTTTATTTGATCAAAATGTGCTGTTAGAAGAGTACTGCTAGTCAAAAAAAATGGCCTTGTCATAAATTCATTTTCGTGTTTGCTTGTGTTATAACTTTACTAATAATAAGACTGTGGCTTGCCAGATAAAGTTCATAAGAGAAAAGAATCATTTGTGC
Source organism: Psittacus erithacus (assembly GCA_009867235.2). Classification (NCBI taxonomy): domain Eukaryota; kingdom Metazoa; phylum Chordata; class Aves; order Psittaciformes; family Psittacidae; genus Psittacus; species Psittacus erithacus. The sequence continues at coordinate 32,085 of WYDI02031698.1, forward strand.
AGACAGATGACCTGCTATGAACCAAGGCCAAAATATCTCCTATACTTGGACTCCTCAGGCAGTTATCAGTTACAGTCAAGGTCTTCAGTACTGTAAAAATAAATGCACACTTGAGTGCTATTTGCAGCAGGCCTTCAGCTTTGCGGGCAGATGTTGCTGCAGCAACAAAGTAAAATCAGGACACCTATAAAAGTGAAGTGCATTCTTCCCGTGGAGTCATTCCCACCCAAATGAGAGGGTGTTTTGAGTTTTGCCTTGCAGTGTTCCCTGTTCTGGTGAGGAGGCAGGCAGTAGATAGGTGACAGTGATCCAAAGGTTGTTACACATAGATGCATAAGGTTTTCTACTGCTCTTGGCCTTGTGTTGTCACATAACTTTCATGATTGCATACTGTATTACTATGGATGTGAGTACAGCAAGTGTGTGTGTAGGTAAGATTGTGGAGGGATGATGCTATAACACTGTGAGGGGGATTTGAAAGGGACAAACTTGGGGAAATGCAGGGAAGGGTGAGGTTTAAACTTAAGATTAAGCTTTTCATGTGTTCATGTAGACTCTGACACATTGTGACTGGAGCTGAGCTTGCATTCTTCTAAATTCTCTGAGTCTAACGAGCTTCTAGATTGTAAAGACAGACAAACAGGCTGGGCTTTCCTTCCTCCTCAAGAGCTTCACCCAGGCTGGGCTTGGGCTCTATTGAAGAGCTGTATTTTGGCACAGCCCTGGAAGTGAAGTTTAATGGTCTTGTATTGGTTCAACTAAGCATGCAGGGTTCTCAATTTTGATACAGATCCTTCACAATGACTTGCAACCCCTACACTGAATAGACACTGGTTTGTAAAGCTTTCAGTTTTTAAAGTTTCAGTTCTTGAGCAAAACTAGAAAAATCTTGAAAGTATTAGGGCAGGACTCAAGGTCTCCTTTATGTTCACATGACTGCTGTCTTGAATGGAATGTACGTTTGTAGGGAAATACTAGTTGCAACATATAACTCGTGTTAGAAGTGTTAAAAAGAGAGTTCTTGAATTTGGAAAACCAAAAACTATGATATGCTCAAGGGCTTCGCTTCATTTTGACATTTGTTTCCCTGAGCCGAAAGGTGAACAAGAATGATGAACTTCTCGTGACCTAACACAGAATTAATCAATGAGCAAACAAAGCACGTGCATGGTTTCCTGAAACAGTGTGCTAAAACATTTTAGTGTTTAGAACATTTAGTTCTCTTAGATAGCTAATGTTGATTAGTGTATGAAATTTTGGCCTGTGCACATGGAGCATATTTAACTTTTTGTATTTCCTCTCTCCATTAATCATGAAATTACAGAACTTCAGACAACAGAGAGGTATCCTCTTCGGGCAGCTGGTTGCTTGATCATCAGCACATCAAGAAAAGAAGAAGAGACAGGACAAGGCTAAGACCTCTCACTGTGGCTAGTGGGAGCACATCTGCCCGGACAAGGCCACTTCATAGTTTCCAGAAGAGGAAACTCTACAGAATGCATGGTGCCTGTCACTGGAATCAGCAGGTAAGCCCTTGCCTCTCTCTTCAGGAGACAAAACCAAAGAATCCAGCTGCTAGGGGCTGCATGTGTCTTGTCTGGTATGTCAGAAGAATAATGCATGTTGTGCTGGTTATTTGTTATGTTCAGGGAACATATATGTATATGTGATGGGAGTACTGGATGTGTCAGCAGGAGCTCAGAGTTAATGAGTTGAACATAACAAATGAAGATGGCTCAGCATCCTGCTTATCAAATCAGTTTGTTCTATGGCTATTGTTAAAGCCTTTGTACAGTGTAAGGGACAGCTCAAGAGCTTCCTTGGGAGGCTCGTCTGCTGAGGAAACATGCTACAGTGTAAATCAGCTGCCTGCTTGTTTTCAGCATATTTGTTTTAGCTACAAGAAAGTTTACACAGCTGCTGGCACATTATTTTGTAGGAAATTAAATTGCAGTATCTTAATCTTGTTTCCGTTTTTGCTGTTTCTGATTAGTTATGTTGCCTTTTTCATGGCACTTGATGGATGCTTTAAAACTCTGAACATTTTCCACATTACAAAGGAATTAATATTTTAAAATGGGGAAACAGACATTATCTGTTGTGCAGGGCAGGCCATATCTGCTCACATGTGACATGAATAGCATATCGCTCGTAAGGATATACAATCAGTTTAGCTGTGGTGCTTAAAGCAGCAGTTCAATTTGGGGGCAGAAATGGCATGAACTCATTCTTTAGAGCAGTGTTAATCCCAGGCGGTTTTAATGTCTCAGTTTTTGCTTTGCCTTTTAGAAGTGGGTTATATTGAGAGAAATCTCCTTGTCTCCTCAGCTGGCTGCCTGGGATTTACCAAGTGTGCCAGTGGTCTGGGGAGAAATTTCCCCTGCGAGGCTGTTCCGTGTGAGTGTGCTGATTCAGCATCCTCTGCGAAATTGCACAAGTGTCCTAGTTTTAGCAAGATAGCTTATTGGAAAACTGTCCAGTTTCTTATTAGCCTGACTTCCCAGCTTCCTGACAGTGGGGCTTAGAGACCTGGCAGTCTGCCTGAAGGGGTTGATGGTGGGGGATAGGGGTGGAGGGTTAGTGTTTGAGAGCTCTACCTCCAAGACATTCAGGCTTTTCATCTTCCTTGCATTAACCAAGGAGACTGTTACTGACTCAGACTCCCTTGTTTCCCATTCAATCCAATCCATTCCTGTTAAAGAGGTTTGGGGTCTCATTCCCTGCCTGGTGGCTCCAGTACCCTAAGTCCTTCTATGAAGACTGCTCCTTGGCAAGAGACTTCAGGACTTTCCCTTCCTTCTGCTTAAACATGAGGGATTTCCACTCCAGGTGCAACTTCTAAATAATAGGCTCTTCTGGAAGCCTGCATCTTGCAGGCTCAGGTGTCTCATATTTCTGCAAGCACTGCCTGTGTCTCTGTCTTTTGAAAAGCTAGGCGAGAGTTAGTGCAGTTCAGAGAGTAACAGCAGAAGTGTGTGAAGAGAAACTTCATTTCTGCAGCCTGGCAGCGGGAGTTTACATTTTTATCTTCAACCAGCCATAAAGCTGAGCTGCTTTGTACACTCAGTAGTTTACCCTGACTCGTAGACTAAGAAGGTAAATTTATAGTGTACATTTGATTGTAGATTGCAATAAAAAAGTGCATTTCAGTTACTAGTTAAAGCTTCAAATAGAGGAGCTGATGCAACTGTGTATCTGCCCCATGCTCTTGACATTTCTAATGCTGGGTTACCATATACTAAACTAGCTGCAGTGTCTCTATACTGAAAGTGCAGCAATGTCCCAAAGACAGTGTGGTAAAAACTGCTATAGGGAATGCTGTTCATGCTTACTGCAGCTCTTGGCACAAAAACCTGTGTTTCCATTCTGCTTTCTAATGTCCTTTCCATGGGGAAGTTAACCAAGAGGCAATGTGGAGAACTGTGTCTTTGCACTGCAGATAAATTCTGCTTGGAGAAAATAAGAGGTGGTGGCAGAGATTGACCTGTCAGCTTCAGACTTTGTGCAAGTGCCAAACTCAATTAAAGTTTTCAGAATTAAGGTAAAGCAGTGAACAAAGCCTCTTACACAGTGTCGGTTAAAAACAGAGTAGCAGGGATCCTGCTGGGGCATAAAGTGATAGAATTGATCTGGACATTTCAGCACATTCTGACATTCAAACCTAAATGGGTATTGAGTCTTTGAATTAAGAGCCATCATCAGTGTGTATTTAAATTCAGGAACTCATTCTAATAGGGCTTGTCACTTTCTTAGTACTGCACTTGCTACACTTGGTTACTCAGCTGTTGATGAGATTGCTCAGCTTGTAATGGTAGAACACTGGCTATCAGCTCAGGCTGACTGCTACATTAGGCAGATGTCTAAGGGTGAGGATGCAGAATGAGGAATGGCCTCTGAGACTGATACCTAGTTTTCTTTGAAAATGCATGTATACATTATACAGTAACCCAGCAAATTTCTTCTAGCCTTTCACAGAAAAAGGACTTACTTCTTAGCAGCATGCAGAAGAGTTGAATTTTTAATGTAGTATTAGTGTAGCATCTCTAGCAAGTGCTTCTCCACTGTTTCATCAAGATTAACATTTATAGTCCCTGGTACCATGGCCTGTGAGGACCCCCATTTCTTTAAGGTCACTGGCCCGAGAACAATCTGGAGGTAGGGCAGACTTGCTGCCACCTCCTTGCAGCAAATGTGGAGTTAACAGAGACCAGCTTGTCAAAGCCTGAGGAGAAGATTGAATCTTCTGAACATCACAGCTCCTGTGTCAGATTCCTTTTGGTGCCTGGTTCAAACAGCAAATGAGCGAGTGCCTGGCAGTACTGAGGGGTGATGCTGCTCTGCAGAGTTATCTGAGCAAGACAATAACTAAAGAGTTCTGACCAGAGAATCACAGCAAACTGCAGGCTTCCCATGTGTGGAAGTTTAAGAAATGCTGGGAGAGCTTTGAGGAATTTGAGGGGTTGGGGATGACTGGTTGTGCCCTTTGTGCTTTGAGTGGCATTCAGAGTGTTGTCCTCCACGTCTTTTCAGATTCATTTGGGAAGCTTGTCCTCCCCTCCACACCCCAACATCCATGTTAGGAAAAGCAAAGTATGAAACTGTGAACTGCTATCCCATCTGCCCGTTCATAAGGTCACTGGGAAGGCAGCCACATTTTTTTCTCTTATCTGCTGCCATGCCACATACATTTACAGTGCTGTCAAAAGTTTGAGTATTTAGTGACCTAGTAGCCTCCCAGTGCCTGTTGAGAGATGCCCTACATTGTCTTCTGCTGTATTTCTTTTCTGAAGAGGACTGCTCTGCTAGTAAAATAATGCTTACACACAGTAGTATCTATAAAAAAATAGAACTCCATGAAACTCTAGAAGACCTGGCAGATCTACAGGATAGTTAGACTGCAGATAAATAAAACAGGATGCAGGGTGTTTGGTTTATCTGTCACCATCCAGTATCCTCAGGAACTTGAAACATCCTTTGGGGCCAAATCCGCTTGTCCCCTAATTCAGAATGAGTTAAGTACCACAGATGAGCGGTGAGTCATCTTTTGGCCATGGAATCTGTTTTGTATCTTTCTTCTTTCGTTATCTAAATAGCTTGGGAAGAGCTTAGGCCTTTTGTTGATTGTGAGTCAGTGCACAAACCCCTTAGAGTAACTCACATGCACAAGAAACCCGGGGATTGCAGCCTGTGCCTTCAGTCTGGACGATGTGATTGTAGCGGTGCCTTTCTTCACTGTGATTTTTGAGTGAATATTAAAACTTGTGATCAGGATAGCACAAAGGAGTAAACTGCAGGCATGGTCTAGTAGGGGGACGTGCTCGCAGGCAGGGGTTGGAAGTCTGAGAGTACTGGATCAAAATGCTGGATCTGCCATTCATTTGCATTGTCACAGCTGGCAAGTCAAACAACCTCTGGGTTATTGTCTCTTCCTATAAAATCATAGAATTAACTGGGTTGGAAAAGAACTTTAAGATCATCAGATCCAACCATTACCCCAGCACTGCCAAGGCCACCACTAAACCATGTCACTGAGGGTCTCATCTTCACAGTTTGTGAACACTTCCAGGGATGGTGATTCCACAACTTCTCTGGGCAGCCTGTTCCAATACCTGATCACCCTTATTACAGGATAACACTAAGAAAGAAGGCAGAGAAAGTCTGTAAGTAGCAGGTCAGTATCAGGACTTTAAAGCATAAGGAGCAATTGAATCATTTCCCAGTGGTTGTTGCATTTATAACTGCAAACCTCTCAGATGCCTGAGTGCTTCTGTAAATGCTTTTCCTAGAAGGAAAACATGTAGTATCCCCATCTCTGGCTATTTTTTTGCATAAACTTGAAGGAACTGAATTATCTATGAGATAGCAAAAGCTCTATTCAGTTTGTTTAAAAGCAGACAAATGTTACTAGTCAGAAACCCTCAGAGAGGTATTTCCTTAGCTGATGTGCCCTGAAGCTTTCTTTTCTAGTGTTTTATCTGTGTGGCTTCCTGCAGGGTTTTGTCAGTAACAAGGAGTTTGGTTTGCCAGTACATTTTGTTACTTTCTCATTTAACGTGCAAACTAACAATATTAGTTTCACCTTTTTTTCTTTCCAAGTCATGCCTCACCAGGAGATGGCATTGAGGCTAGGTAGTGTTCTAATCTACCTACAGCTCGAAACAAGGGTAAGAGTCAACAGAGCAGGGAGGTCTGAGCACTGTCACATTTGGTCCTGTCCATTTCTTTGCAGGGTTGTAGGGCACGGTGGGGTGTTTCAACCTGAAGATTCTCATTGTATTTGTATCTCCACCTGCTGGAGGAAGAGTTGGTTGTGTGGACCAAGACACATGGAGAAAACTGGAATTGAAATGGGCAAAGGTGCCAACACCCTAGAAGTTGGGAATTGAGGTGCAAAAGCTCACATTTTGCATACACAAGCAAACAGTTGGTATTAATATCACCAACTCTTACAGCTGATTATTGCCGTATTTTGGCTTTCAGCCTCAAACGGGAGTTAAGTGAGACCAGAAGAGTGTCTGCTTTCATTTAGTGGCTTAAAACAAAAAAGGAGGATAAAAAACCTTAGTGCTTCTCCAGAAGGCTCCAAAACAGACAGGAGAGAAGTATTTAAATTCTAGGGTTCAGGTTTCTTATTTCAGTCTAGTTCTCATACCGGTTCTATGATTTTCGTGGCCTGCTGCATTCCCTGTACATACTCAGGGCCAGTGATGTGCTTTGTAGATGCCACTTGATAAATACATAGGGGTCCTTCCCCAAGTCATGTTAATTTTCAGGTTTTAGGATATACACATACACATGTGCTTTTATAATTTGTATAGTTCCCAGCATGCAGAGCCTTTATTTTCTTTGTTAAATGCCTGGTATCTATCTGCAAGTGATCTGCCGGTAGCAGGAAAGGAGAACAAGAGACAGGCAGAGGGGTGTGTGTGCAGACAAGATGCTTAATCTTAATATTGCCTATAGTGTGCAAGTTGTACCCTGTTTACCGTCAGGTGATACATTTGTCTGGGGACGAATAATTTATCACCTACTTCCTAGAATACAGTCCCATTTCCACTACCAGATTATCCCATGTTGTGGTTTATTTGTGTTGAAGGAGATACAGGTGAATTCTTTCTGGCCATTACCAATTACTGTTTTCTCTAGCTCCCTCGGTCTGTAAATTTGAAGAAACAGCACTGTCTACAGCAGTAATCATCAGCCATACTGTTCAGTAGCCACCTGTAAGTTTTGCCTTTCACACACTGAAGTAGTCATCTCCCCTTAGCTGGAGTCTATTGGTTATCATCCTCCTCCTTGGTATTCCTAGGTACTGGCTCTGTCACTTGCTTCTGCATGGTTTCCTGGCATTGCTCTCTCCTTAAAAGCCATGAATACAGGCAATGTTGTGTTGCCAAGTCTCCTGCAAACTAGTTTCAAGAAGAGGATGCGTCCTCCATCAGTGAAAATGTACCTCTGTGGACATCAGTGCTCTGATCTAGGGAGCAGAATTCCTTGGTTATGGTTTCCCAAGTCTGTAAGTGAAAACAATAGTTGATAAAATTACTGTTTTAACACTGGTAATTAAAAAAGAAGGTCTTCTATTGGATAAAAATCAACAAAACCTGGGAAAAAAAGAGAGATACCTACAGATTCAGCTCTTGTCAATGTGTGACAGGACTGTTGTCTGCTGGGGAGGAAGGAAGGGAGAATACCTTTAGTTTTGTGA
>WYDI02031698.1:49544-114736 GCA_009867235.2 Psittacus erithacus
AGAGATGATTTAACTGAAAATTATGATCTATTTAAAAAACCAAACCAAAACCAAACCACACCATAACCAACCAAACAAAAAAAACCCTACTATTAGAAAGTTACAGGAGAGAGTAAAGGATGGTTTCGGACACACTGAAAACTGTCTCAGCTTTAGGTGTTTAACATTTCCCTAAGTGTACTGTCATATGTGCTGAGGTCAACAACTGGAGTTACTTGAGTGCACTAGTAAGAGAGAAAACTGCTTGCTATAAACCTTTTGAAGTTGCAATTAGTCTTCTGCCAATAGTATTTAGTTCTTTGAGTTAATGGAGCAAAAAAAATAAAGCAATCTTTTATCATGAGGATCAGTTTCCCAGTGCCAGAAAACTGCTGTGTGGTGTATTTGTGAGTAGCAGCAGCAGTTCTATCTTATTAGTGCTACGGCTATAGTACTACATATTTATTCCTAATTTGGGCTCTGTCTAGGAGAAATCATCCATGGGGAAGGTCAGCCTGATGAACAAGGCCAAAAATAAAAGCTGTGTGCCAGGGAAGTTGCAGAGCTGCCTAGGAGATGAGAGTTCATGTCCTTGACCCAGCCTGTGCAATACCATCTTTAGGATCAGTCTTACCTCTTTTTTCCATGTTGGAATTCATTGATTCTTTTTATTAGTCAGTATATTAAATCTGAGTTTTCTTTTCTTACCGGAAATTAAGGTAGAGGGAAAGCAGAACGTGGGTGGTTACATTCTGAACCCCTTAAATGCTCTTTACACTGAGAGTGAATAAGAGTAAACAAGAATTACAGTTTGTCTGGAACAATGGACCGCTACTAGAAGAAACCACGCATGGAAATCTAGAAACTGATTTTGTTTTTCACCATTGCTGCAAGTTTTCTTTTATCATTTATCAAGGAAGAAACTGTCGGTGAGGGCTCAGTGGACGTCAGTGAGTTGCACCCGAGCTGGGAAGGTGCCTTTAGGGAACACTGGGGACCATTCCTCTGATTGTGTGTAGTCTATGGCAGCTCCTGAAAAAAGCAGCAGGATTTGTCCACATGAAGCTGGTTCCACGAGAAGAAATCCTTTGTAGAAGGAAAGGGATGAGTTTTGTGGAACAAGACAGGATAAGTAGCAAGTGTTTATTTAGTTGGCTTTTTTTAGTATTTGGTAAATTAAGTGGTTAGCTGTGGGCTTCTAGAAATGACTTTACTATTACTGCATGGAAAAATATCTTTAGTCTAATAGACAATAGCCAGTATGCCTTTTTTTTATTACTATTTTTTGTGACAGGAGAGCATAACACTAGGTTTGAGACATTCTCCTTTCAACAAGCAGAACCTGAATCCCACAGCAGTTTTGCTGCTGCGACCAATGTCAATGCGATGTCTAAGCCCTCTCCCAGCACTTCATCACAGGTAAAGCAACTATCAACAGAGAGCTGTGCAGATTAATAATCCAAAACCATGTGCCTTTTATATCTAAATTAGTGTTAAATTACAGTACAGCGCCTTTTCACAATGAACTAAGTGGATTATGTTAAGTAATTTATTCCAGATTGAGTATGTGGTGTTCCTAAAACAGATACTTTCTTGTAAAGGAATTTTGCAGATCATGTAACTAGAGAATAAGTTTAGTTTATGGCCATTGGGCCTTTCTCTTTTTCTTTTCCAAATTTTATTAAATATGCTGTGATTTATGTTCTGAATTTTACACAAAGGCTCTTATGACCCTTTTGTCTTGTGCAGCTACATAAAATGGCCTCATGGTGCATATATAGTTGTAGAATTTGTTAACTCTTAGCTTCACTATTTAAAACCTTTTTGAGGAGAACTATGGGCAAACTCTTGGGTATATAAATCTGCTGAGGAGCAGCAGAACTCTGGTTCAGTGAAGTTCCTGCAGAAATGCTCTTTGTTTTATTGGAGTTCATTGACAATTTCATCATAATACTTGGATTTCAGTCCGATGGTTCTGCTCAGCCTAGTGGTATACTGGTGCTCTGTAAGTCATCATGTTTCAATCTGGTGATGGCTCCTGGAGGGCTGGGTTTAATTCTCTGTCCCCCACATAGTTTTGACAATGCACACTCCTCTTTTTTTTCCCTTGCTTGAGCAGACCACCATCAGAGAACACCTAAAAGAGCATTTAGAATAGGCTGCTTCCTTTAAAGTTCAGCTAAAAAATGAGATCTTGTAATATGGAATGTAGCATAATTTAAAGTTAAATTTTCTCGTGTGATTGAGGAACTTCAGGTTTTGACCCATGTAGTTTCCATGCACTGGTGGGCAGAGACCACCACCAGGAATCCTGCTGTGATCACAGCAAAGAAATGCGCTTTGTGCCTTCTGTACTTCTTTGAGAAAACCACTTTTCATATAGGCCGTTCATCACTGCTCAGCGTAGCTTCATTCTCTGGATAGTCTTAATTGTATCACACTGAAGAATCACTTGGGTTATGGATTAGTAGATAGATTATAGAAGGTTGCCTTTGTGGACTGAACCATATGAAGGCAGCAACATTAACTTCAGAGTTCTCCTAAGTATTCAGAATTAACTGTAACTGAAATCAAGGAGAAGCAGCTCACTGATTTCAGCAAGAGGTATGCCAAAATATTAAATCCTGGAGATTGTTTTAAGATTCATTGAGATTCCATCGAGGGGAGGAACAGGGGCAGTCATTAAGCCTCTAGGAAATGTGTTTGAGTTACAGACTTTCTCCTCGTGCAGTTCTGATGTTTCTCAGCCAACATGCAGTCCTATGATTTGAGCTGATGAATCTCCTCTGATATTGATTCTGTTGTACAGCATAACTCCAGGAGGAGGCTGAGAAGCGAGAGCTCCTATGATATAGACAACATCGTTATTCCAATGTCTCTGGTGGCACCATCGAAGTTGGAGAAGCTACAGTACAAAGAAATCCTCACACCAAGGTTTGTTCATGACCTCCTTAGTTGCAAAGAAGATGCTAAAACAAACGTGAGAACATGATTCTTAGATAATTTATAGTATCAAGATGATCTTTTCATGCACTTGGTTTTTTTATCTAATGTTACTTCAATTTGTGTGACTGCAGCTGTGGGAAGACAGGGCAGCTGATAGCACCAGGGAAATAGTCTGATACACACAGGGAGGTGGCAGATGCACAGACTGGCTAAAAACAGAAGTGGGTTTATATCATAACTGTAGTCATATTCATGACCTTAAATGCACCATAAGGCTGACATACTCTGAATGGTCATTTGGAGGTTGCTGTCTTTTTTGTGTGTTAAGATTCATACGAACATAATTATTTTCAGTGAATTAAACAGAAATGGTTTCAGCATATATTTGCAAAATTTATCAGTTCTGATACAGTAGAATAAGCTATTTATTTTTCCATAAAGTGTAAACCTATAATTCTAGAAACATCTTCTAGAAACATCTTTTTTTTTTGGATTGCTATAACAAGGTAATTCTTCTCCTGTGCTGGATTAGCAAATTGCATCAGATGGCTGAATGCAGTTCCATATTTTAACTCTCTAATTTGTATTTGCTTTTGTATTGTCTTTGAAGCTCAAAAATCTTATTAAGACGATTGGGTAGCTTAAAGGCTGTGTTGGAAAAGGAAGGTTAAATATTGGTTTGGGAAGGGAAAACCTAAATTTGAGGCATCTGTTATCTGCTCTCCATATTTGAAACTAATTTATTTGAAAGGATTTTGAAGCACAAGCAATGTTGAAGGAGGAGTAACTAACAATAGATTGTAGAAACAAGAGAGTCATCCCTACTGCTGCAATAGTGAAGCAGTGTTCAGGTTAATTAATTTGACTTTCCTTGTCTCACTTCCAGCTGGAGAGTTGTTGAATTTCAACCTTTAGAAAGCTCTGCTACAGATGAAGAAGAGGTAAGCTGTATTTTAATTAAATCGGCAGTTTTTAATTAAATGAGCTATAGTACAGAATTGAGATAATTGGTATGTATTTTCCAAAGTCACTGACTTCATGCAAGTATCAAACTGAAAATGTATCTCATCCCAACCTACTTGACCCTACAGTGGGTGACAGGAATGGGAGTATATCTGTTTCATAATCACTGTTCACTTGATTGTTTGGTTCCTCTGTCCCTTGCTGCTGGCGCGGTCAGTGCTCCCAAAGGACCCTTTTGCTCAGGCCTCCACCTTCTCTGCTCCCAACCACTGTGATGCTGGGTCTCTTCCTGGCTACCTGTGCAGTAATGTCTGCCCTTCTCTCTCATCTTATGTTTTCATGGCCAGTTCCCACTGTGTGTTGCTCTTCAGAAGATCATTCAGAATTTTGCCTGGGGGCCCAGCACATTTTCCTCAGTTTTCTTCTCCTCAACCTTCCAGCTGGGAGCAAACTTTTCTTCTTTTGGTGTTGTCAGGAGCAGTGTAACTTTTAGCATTTCCTGCTTGTTCCTTGAGCTAAATTTGCATATGGAGTGCTACTGTTTCTTCCTCCAGACATAATCTACCTCTTTCTTCCAGGGAATGTCCCTGGACTTTGCAGCTGGGGTTCCCTTTCTCAAATCAGGGGTTTGAGAATTTCCTAACCCCAGTGTAAATGTACCAGCAGGTCTCTCCCTAGGCTTGTTTTCTGTCCTTTTTTGTGTCTCCTTTTCCATAAACTTGCCAGTTTTGCTGTGCTTTAGACATCTCTGTCTCCCTCCAGTCTCTGCTATAGGCCCCTATCAACTCATGTAACTGTAGGACTTGTATTAGTACCTTCATCATCATCATCATAAACTGGTTTGGGTTGGAAGGGACCTTAAAGCTCATGCAGCTCCAACCTCCTGCCACGGGCAGGGACACCTTCCACTAGAGCAGGTTGCTCCAAGCCCCTGTGTCCAACCTGGCCTTGAACACTGCCAGGGATGGGACAGCCACAGCTTCTCTGAGCACCCTGTGCCAGCGCCTCAGCACCCTCACAGGGAAGAGCTTCTGCCTTCCAAGAGCATTGTGCTCTCAGTTGACCCACACTCTTGAGTCAGGAGGAAGAGAAAAACTTACTCTGTCCCCGTCTTCTCTCACACACTTAAGAAATTCTGGTGGTCAGATTTACATCACCTCCACCACCGCCTTTTGATTTGGTACCATGTCTACTAGCAGGAAGCATGTCTGACCTTCTTTTGTAGCGAGAAGGTCAAACTACATGCAGAGGAGAACTCTCCTGCAAGGATATCTAATTAAACCATTTAGAGAATATCTAATAAGGCAGCAAGGGTGCGCTGTCCCTTGAGAATGTGCTGTTCAGTACTTTCACTTAGTGATTTTGCCTTCAGGGCTTCAAGGGGCTTGCTTGGAGGACTCGGGGGGTTTCTTGTTTAGGTTGCAGGTCCCATAAAGATGACTTATCTCACATACCTCTAGTGTATTTTGCTGGAGGCAGTTCAAGGTGTCTCTCTATGAAGCTTATGGGCTAATCGCTCGTTTAGTAGCCCTCCCTGTACATTTGTATTTGACATGACTGGCTGATCCTGTATGATTCATCCTTTGGCCAGGAAATAACTTGAGTTTAACAATAAAGCAGCTTTGCCTCCTGCTGTGGTCCAGTGCTTCTGTATTGTCTGTCAGCTGCTGGGTGGAATGAGAGAGATGTCAGACAAGAGAAAAATGCTAAAGATCTGTTTGTCTAAATAGTCCTTTGCCAATTTCCCCCCTTTCTTTTGGGATTGTATTAATTGGTTTGGATTTTCAGAGTACTGGAAAAAGGTGGTTGCCCGATCATCATTCTTCCACTTCCTCGATTTAGGTTTTAGGCTGAGTTAGATTTGTTACTGATTGAGCATGAAAAAAGACATGAGGAAACAGCAGCATTTTCCTTCTTGCATTTTCTGCGCTCACACTCTGACACTCTTGAACTGTGTTTTTTTCCTTGTACTGAAATCAAAGCAAGCTTCAGTAGATCATCTGTGAAGGACAAGAGAGGGCAAAATGTACTTTCTGCTTTTATATAAAGTAAGCTCTTTCTTTGCTTTCTACTGCGTAGCAGCCTGTGGAGTAACTCTATAATAGTTTCTTCTCTGCTTGTCCTCTGTGTGGCTAAATCTAAAACTTCTGGAGTTGTCCTTTTGTCAGCCAGCAGTTACGGATTGCTTCCACTTGATATCTTCCCCTCCTGCCCTTTCCCTTCTCTTCTTCATTTAAAGGCTTTCAATGCAACAACCTGTAATCCGTACTATAGACTTGCACCCAGAGTTTCCACAAGTCACAAAAACTGGGGGGTCCCAAATTTGTCATCTTCTAAGGAGCCACAACTGCAAGGATGGCAAGTCAGCACTTTCTGAAACTCAGGCCTATTTGCTGTCACTTTGAGTACAAAAAGCTTATCTTTTTGGGGGGCCAGATTTTTGTTCCTGGAAATTTTGCCTAACAAGGGCAAACTTAACAGTTCGGCAATGCAAAAGTTAATTTACTGCCTATGTCTGCTCTGCTTCTTGCCCTAAAAATACTTCGGTTTTGGAAATAGAGGAATTGAATTTCCTGTTTGCAAGTATGAATTTGCAGTCTGCTGTTCCTTTAAGGCAGGGGAGGGTGTGGCATGGGTTTTCCTGGTTTATTTTGGTTTTAGGTTGCTTTGTCCGTGTTAAAGACCCTGGCAAGGCACAGTCATAAAATAACATTCAAGTTTAGTTTGTAGTTGGTTCAGTCATGACAATTCCTTTGGAAGAATTCTGTGTGTAATTAGTTTTTGCATGAAGTGTTTCATGGCTTATGAGTCAGTGTTTCCTGGGAAGCCAAAGACTGAAACACACGGACTTTGTTGTTTTGAGAACCTTTCAGAAACATTCCTGGTGCTATTCAACATTAAGGCACAGTGTCTTGTACCTTAACTAGATGTGATGTGGGGATCCAAACCTTAGTTCGCTCGAAGTCTTTTTCTTCGAGTGAAATCATTAGACATGCCTCACAAACAATGTCCCTGCCATCTCCATCCACTGGGGAATGACAGTTCTTTTGTCCCTCTTCAAACTAACCTTAGTGGGGGGAAATAAAAATTCTCCAGTTTTAGCAACCTGAAATGACCCCAGAGTTGGTGGAGGAAATCTCTAAAGTGGTACTAAATAAAGAAGTTAAATCTGCTATCACCAGTTATGGAAAAGGAAGAGTAAGGCTTGTATCTGTATGTTTCAAAGCTCCTCTCTTGGAGAGGAATGTGGACGTTGATTTTTGTACGGAAGCATGTTAGAAATGAAGTTTCCCAGCGTGAAAAGTTCTGGCAATTTGCTAAGAAAAGTATTTTCAAAGTGAAGTTTTTCTTTCCAAATTATCTTTTGTTTCCACTTCAAAGGAAAGCTGAGCACAAGGAAAAATCCTGAATTTTCCCTGAGGGAACAGCACTTCTGTAGTTCGTGAAGTTCTCACTTTCATGCTATATACCACTGACCTTGAGAAGTCAGAATCAGAACTGAGATGCAGCCCCACACTGCTGCCATCCAAGTGGCAGAGCTGGTGAATTCCAGAGAGAGGAGGAAACCCATTAAGTTGACTGTTAACTTGCATGAAAGGAAACCAGCAACAAAGAAAGTGTTTTGTGTTTAATATAAATAAATAAAAGCAGTGAGGCATCTTCAAAAAGCAGTCATGAGGTGGGCAAACAAAGCAGGCCTGTTTGTATGAAGGTTCCTGCTGAGTGCTGGGCTGAGGAGGAACCGGGCAACTACAGTTGTAACAAGCAGGTCCTGTGGCCAATTCAGATCACTCTGAAGTCTTTGGGATCCTTTTCATTGACCCCATTAGATTTCATTGTGGTGCTGTAGTTCGTGACCAGCTGCCTAGGGAATGTGCTCTCTAGCAAGCCGAGTGCCACTACCAGGTAGTTTATAGCAGCATAAATGCATTGTAATGCTTTGGGTTTGTGCTCATAATAGTCATAAACCACCTTAGTGCTGCAAGACTTGATACGAAGAACGGCCTCTGCAGAAAACCTATGGGCTGTTAGTTGTTTGCAGTGGAGTGCTTCCAGCTGACAGTGTACCCTGCATTGTATGGTGCTGTCTGGCACTGCAGGGAGAACTCGGCATTTGGTTCTGTATTTTACTAGTCTCAGTTGGAAGATAAATGGTGTTACTTGTGTAAGACCACAGGGGATTTTGCTTTGTAGAAGAAATTCAGTTTATTTTCCATGACCCCCCAGTTTCTGGTACAGTTCTTACCTGGGACTGAGCTGGCAATGCAGGTGTACAGCTCCTATGACCAGGAATTGTTCTTTCCTAGAACTCCTTTGCTTTTGTGCATCAGGAGCAGCTGGCATCAAATCCATGGCTGCAGCACTCGTGTGCTCCCGCCAACCTTAGCTTTTTAGGTGATCTTTGAAGAGCTTGAATGGTTTGGGGCACTTTGAAGTAACTCTGAGCTGTGCTGGAGGGGTGCAGCCAAGAGCTCACTCTGCCATGTGGGGAGTGAGGGGGAAGGGCAGCAAAGTGCCGCTGGTCCAGCCGGGTCTGAGGAGCTTCCTGGTGTGCTGCCAACAGGAAAACGAAGATGCTTCTTTCTGAGGGAAGGTCAGAGGTGATAGCTGCATCTGAGGAGCTGTACCTAAAAAGCTGGCTCTTGTCTGACTACAAACAGTTGAAAGTCCTCACATTAGGGCTGTTTAAAGCTGTACCAGGGTCATGCAAACCATTTGCTAAGAAATAGTCCCTGCAGAGCAGAAAGCATTTTCTGCTTGGTTTCGTAGCAGGAATGCAGCACCTCAGGTTTGCTGAGTTCCTGTCAGTGCAGAGCTGTCGAAGTCCTTGGTGATCTCAGACCTGTTTCTCTGTGCTTAAAGAATACCCAACAGATCCTGCTGACTCCCAGCCTCCTCCTAAAGCAGTCTCTGGAAACTCCTGGAATTTTTCCTTGTCTTTATTGTGTGCTTTTAATACTGCCCTGATTTGCAAATGAATACTTGTCCTCTTAATTTTCTGCCTCTCACCATAGAGAAAAATGTTTTAGTTGCAGGGGGGTATAATTTCTATATCCATTCAGACCAACCACAGACATGCGAAGAAATAAAGTGAAAGTGACAGCATCCCAATATACTAGAGCTGTAGTGAGAGCATAAGCTGAATGCATGTATTTTGATGTGCCTTTTTACTGCAAGCATGGGTTGTGTTACCTCCTCTTTGGTGAACAGACCTCTGCAGAGTTATATCTAATATTAGCTGCCTGTCTTTCTAGTGATGTTCATCTTTATGGCAGCAGCCATCCCTGTGTTTTGTTACAGATAGAAGATCTGTCAGATGAAGTATTTGCCTTACGCCACAGCAAGTATGAAGAACGAGAGAGAGCAAGGTGGTCGCTGTGGGAGCAGAGCCGCTGGCCCAGGAGGAATAGCAGGCAGGTGTATTGACTTTGATCAGAGGGTTCCTGCTGAACCACTGGTGTTGGCTGTTGGCTCAGCAGTTTCAGAAATGCTGTCACAGAAACACTGGAAAATGAGGACATTCTTTATCAGGGACAGTACTGGGTATGTCTGGTGTCGTGGCTGGAAAGGAAAGGCAGTTTTGAAGCATGGATACATACAGAAATGTGGCATGTTAGTGACCTGGTATTAGTGAATAAAAATCTACTCCCATACTGAGCACACAGCTCTGCTAGTTTGTACCACTCCCAGTTGTTACAGCTTTAGCCACCAGCGAGCCCTTCTTCACTCACCTTAGATGAAAGTGCACTACACTGACCATTACTGAAGGGTCCTGGGCTATGCCAGGCTTGAAAAAGTCATTGTGTGAAAATGATTAACTCTCACAAGCTTGCTGTCTGGTGCAAAACTCAGCAGAATTAAATATGACCCCTAAAAGCCTTGCAAAAAGTAGTATGTATAAGAGCAAACATAGTAAAGCTGTATCTGCAGTTTGGCTCAGGGAAATGATTCCCATAAATTGCTTCAGAATCTGCCAGGACAAAAAGCATCCTATAAATGCTGGGGTAAGTTTTTCTGCTATTTATCCTATGATTGTGTCTACTCTTGGCTGAACTATGAATAAATACGTAGAGATAGGAGGGTTCTTTAATGCAGGATAAAATTAGAGCAAAACAGTATTAAGGAATTCTATTTTAAGCAATTTTGAACACAAAAAATGCAGGAAATGTACTGAAAAATCCAAGTTCTGGAGGTACCCTTAATTTTGAAACTCTAAACTTCTTGGTGAAATCTTAGTGCTATTTGAATTCAGAAGTAAAACTGCTGTTGATGTGAGCAAGGTCAGGCTTCCACCTGGCATTCAAGATGTGTGCCAGTATTTTAGGCCTAGTTCAAAGTTGCATTAAGGGCAAGGTCAACCTTGTTAATCTTATTAAATTATTTTGACTGATTTGGAGATGGTCCAGAGCGGAGATGGGGAGTCCAAAGACCTGCTGTTTCCTCTGGAGTTACACTGGCACAGTCTGCTAACCATGTAGTTTGGATTCCACAGGCTCCTGCCAGTGGTGCCATGTTCTCCTGAGTGGGAACAGCCCATAGCTCCCTGACTGTTCTGGTCCAAAGTTACAGATCTGGTGAGCGTGTGGAGCAGGAGTGGGAGCAGCCACCATCTATTCTGCAGCCAGAGCATGCCCATTCCAGCCCTGTTTTACCCAGTTAGTTCCTCCACATAGCACGCTTTGCTTTGGCTTCTGACAGGGTCGTCAAGAACCATGTATGTTTTCATCTGCTCTTTTGATTTAAATGAGTAGAATGTAGGTAGCATGTATGGAGAAACTGAATGCTCTGAAAAGAATCTGAACTGTGCCTGGCAGTGTGAGGGGGCAGGGAGTAGCTCTTAAGACTCTCATCTCTTACCCTGCACTAGGTCTTACAGCAGAAGTGCTGATGGGCGACACAGCCAAGATTCGGCGCAGAAGGACCAGCACAGCAGCTCCTGCACCTCGCTGCACTGCGCTGCTGAGCCTGTGCCCAGCTTGACTTCAGAGGCCTCCAGCTCTGTTTGTTCAGGGACTGCACAACTCTGCAGGGAGAACCAGGAAGCAAAGGTGGGTGCTTCCAGTAGCTTCCAGGTGTGGTCAGGTCTTCAGTGACCACTATCTCTAACCTAAAAGAACCTGAACATGCGCTCTTGTCTCACTGATCAGCAGCTCAGGCTGACACCCTTGTTTATGAGCATAGCGCTCCTGTTTAGAAACCAGATTGCTGAGCTTTATTAATGAAGCCTCAGGTAAAAATGTTATTGCTCAGTACACATAACCTGGTTTTGAGGCAAATATGGCAGGCCTGAGTTCAGGGATACTTGATCTTTATTCAGAGATGCTGGCCAGGGTTCCAGACAGGGTCAGGTATCCTGACGGTCTGGCATCATGGAAAAGAGCTTCCCCTGCTCCTGTACTGTGCCTGTTCAATTGTAGCTCTGTTACTAGTTCAAAACTGTGTGTAGCCAGCCTACATTGTCAGCTGGTGCCTCGCAGCGATGTATTCTTTATGTGAAGAGCACTGCAAACATCGTAAAGACAAACACTCATTTGTTACTTGATAGCAGATCATTCTGCACATAGCTAATCAGTTCAGACTCAACTGACATCCCTTTTCCCTCCTCTTTCCTCTTTTTCCACCCTCACTCCTACCCTTCCCATTCCTTTCAGTCTGGGCTGTGGGAACTCCGAGTTTTTCCACTAAAAGATGAAGAGGTAGAAGCTTTACTGTGCCAAGATCAAGTAACGAACCAGACTGAAATGTCAGGTGCAGCTTTGCCCAGCGACTCTCTGTGTACTCCCTGCACACCCGTTGGGCTGACAGACAATGGCCATCCACCAAGGAAACAATCCACTGAAGAGGCAGAAGACTGCGAAAATGCTTGCCTGGGCATCAGCAATACAAGAAAACAAAGGTGACAGGGAATAAGGTGGTTCATTAAGAAAGCCAGTTAAGGTGGAGAAAAGTGTAAGGTAAAATCTCTCTTGTTCAGCATATGACAGCACAATTCAAAACCTGTACGTTAGCCGCATATAATATATTTTCTTTCTTGCTTTGTAACAGGCAGGATTAATCCCAAAGACAACACTTTCTTCTTCCTGAACCCCAAGAGAAAGTAATTATTTCAAGCTGGAAGTCTAATATTCCCAATGTCGGGAGTGGGCGCACATAAATTGCTGGCACCATTCACTTTCTGTTGTCGTATTGCCACATTGTTAATAATCATCCTTTTCTGTTTTGTTTGTTTTCAAATGCATTTCTGGTCCTAGTGGATTGTGGTGCAGCAGGAGATGCTGTCTACCTTACCCAACAACTTCAACTGAACACAGAAAAACTACTTGAAAAAATAGTGGGGCAAAGAGAGAGCCTCAGATTATTTTCCTGTGTGGCATGACCACGGGGCAGAAATCTGCCTCTCTAAATGCATGTGTGTAACCCATGCGTAACATAAGGGTAGGCTGAGAACGGGCAGTTTCAAAGCAGGCGCTCTGGAAGCCTGGCATCTAGCTTAAAACCTGTACTCAGCTCTCAGTAGTGCCAGGACATGTTTCATATAGGTGTCCTCAAGTGATGAAATAGGGATAGACCACTGCATTTCAATAGCCACTGTATCTGCTACTCACAAAGTAGGGTTTCTGCTTCAGTCAGGGCAGGTATAGAGAAACAGAAGGAAAGAGCAGTCGAGTCAAATCAGTGACACAGCTCTCTGAATACTGTGGTTTGGGTCATCTTACTTCCTTAGTCCTCCAGTAGCAAATGAGGCTCATAATATTTTGCTTTAATATGTTAAAGACAAAGTCTTGTTCCAGTTTCTGTACAGTGCCTTGGAAGAGTCTCGTAAGTATGCCAACATTTGGTAACTAGCTCAAAGGGAAAAGATGAGTGATGTCTAGTGTCCTGGCTTCAGGGTTACCGGCTGAGCTTAAACCATGACATCTAGAACAGAAGACCAAGAAAGAAAAAGACCCCAAAGCTTCCCATTGTGATTCCCAACCAGTTCACAGTGAGGAAACAAAAGCAAGTTGTTTAAACTTGCATCTAAATAGTGTAGTTTGCGATGTATCCGCAATCTCAAGAGGTATTAACAAAGATTAAACATTGAATGTAGGTATAATCCATCCACAGGAAGTTTTTCTGTGTAGGGCAGTTGAAGGCAATTTAATAGGAGTCTGCTTTTGTGCAAAATTCCTTCCATGTGTAACATCTGGAGTGGCACTGGACAGATGACCCAGTTTTAGTGTCAGTTTCTATTTTTCAGTCAAAATGACAGGAAACACACACTGGGCATCTGGAAACAGTTCAGTAACGTTTCAACACTACAACCTATTGCTACATTGTAGTTTATTGCACATTCTGATTATTTTTTTAAACACTTTTTTAACACTGGTTTGTCTTAAACTTGAATCTTGCCTCAACGTCTGATACAATAATCTTTGATGCAAGGTTGGTTTTTTAATTAAAAGTTATTTCTATATATGTTGTTTGATCTGGATTTGATGGCCTTTTGGCAGTGATGCGTCCTCTCGGCACAGAGACCTGCTTCACCCAGAATGGCTTTGCAGGCACACTGGAGTGACAGCAGCACTGCGCTGGTGCTGTGAGGCTGAGGCCCCCCTTCGATGTCTCAGTACAGAAGTGGATTTTTCCATCCCTCTTGTCCTACATGCACATCTGCTGCTGGGAAAAGGTTTCTGAAAGTTACGTGCCTCAGATGCTTTGCAGGTCTTTCCATGCCTGTATCCATTCATTAAGAAGCCTGATCCAACCAGCTTTCATCTGGCTTTGTGGTAAGGTCAGGACGTCCTTCTCTGCCTGGTCCCTGGGGGCAGTGTGAGGAGTTTCTGCGGTTCAGGACCCAGTAAACCACCCTGCTGTCTGCCTTCCATGTCCTAAAGGTGCCTCAGGAAATGGAAATGCAATCCAGCATCTTATGGATAGGACCGAGATGGACCAAGAACAGGCTGCATCTGCTTTCCTGACATCACCTGCCTCCCTCTAGCAGCCCTTCATGGGACAGGTGAATGCTGTGTGCGCATGGCAAGGGAGATGATGCATTTTGGGAAGCCCTAGGCTGTGCTCCTCACCCACAGCACCTCTGTCATGATTTCCACCTTGCTGCAGCAGACCAGACACTGTGCCCTGCCCTCTCTGCTCTGTGCACTTCAGCCAGTGAGCACCCCATTTTTCAGTAGCCTCATTTCACTACAGACACAAGCTTAGAAAGCTTAACTGAACTTGCTCATGGGACCAGCCCCCTCCATTCACCTTCCCCTGTGCTGCGTGCAGCTATAATTGGCACTCTCCTTTACTGCTGCAGCCCTTGTTCCTGCAGAGGTGGACTCCCATCTCCAGACAGTGCAGTTTTGGATGGATGCTGGTGTCATGAGGAAGCCACTGGTGGTAGGAGCAGGCTGAGAGCAGAGCCAGGCTCATGTTTAAAGCCATAAAATGTGTAGGAAGCCCCTGGATGGTTTTTTCCTTCTTAAACCAACTACCACTGTGTTTGATGTGGCTGTTAAGCCATGGAAACGGCTGTCACCACTGCTCCTAATGTTGTGGGCTGGAGGTATTACAAAGGCTGACTGTGAAACAGCAACTTAAACACAATGCAGCAAGGTCCCCCCCATGCATGAAAGCGTGTGCTGCAGCTTGACAAAGCCATTTCCCTTACACATCATTTACCTTTTTCTAAGCCATTTTTTAAAGCCACTTCCATTCTGCTCCCTGCTGCTAGGAGGGTTTAAATGCTTCATCTCTGCACCCAGGACCTTAATGGAAAGTAAGTACAAACTTCTAAGCCCTATTAAAATTAGATCAGTTCTGTGTGCATCTGCTGCAGTGTTTTCTCTTGCTCAGGGATGTGCTGCACCACCCTGAGCAGCCCATGCCCAAGCAAAGCCTTACTCAGCTGTCTTGGAGTTTCTTTTACCCTGTTCTCCCATGCAGACAGATCACCCTGGACCGCTTGAGCCCACATGACTTAACATCAGCGTGTGCTCCCCCTTGTTGCTGAAACTCTATCACTCAGTGTTGCAACATCTAACAGGCCCCGGGTTTATGTAGCCTTGTGCGTACCATGCAAGCAGCTCGTTTGGTTTCCAGGTCAGTGCTGGGTTCAAGTCCTGCAGCTGTGGCACTTCCACTGTGGGGTTACATTACTGAGGACAGGCTGAAATAGAGCCCGACAGATTACTTCTGTTCATGTATAGAGGCAAGAAACCGGAATAGTCTTAAGCATTAAAAGAACAAGTTATCATTCCTGGTACTTCCATGGATGTTCTGCAGTCACTGATAGCTTGAACTTCATGTGTGTAAACAGCTGCTGCACACACCTGCGTGGGATTTAGATGGAAAGAAGCAGTTGAGTAATGTTACTGTGTGTGCAATTTCGCCCTCTCACAGCACTCCTGACCTGAGAGTGGGTGGAAGTGCAAACTGCCAGATTTAAACCAAAGTGTCCAACCTGGGAAAGCAAACGTGCCACAGAGGTCTGTGCTCAGAACGAAGCACAGCAATTCATCACAGTAATTGATTAACAAAGCACAGTGCCTCGGTTAACCAGCAGCACTTTGGGATGTCCTCTGTCCCTCTAACGAATGACGAGAAAACAAAACTGGTTTGATTACCCTTTCAGCCCAGTTTATGGCCAGCTCCAGGAGGCAAGGCTCCTACAGCTGGCCTCCTGCTGCTTTCAATAGCATGAAAATAGCACTTCCACATCCTAAACTATCATTTCAGGGCCTGTTTGTGGCTGCTTGCCCTGCACATTCAATACCAGAGCCGCGCCTGTTTCTCTGTGCACACAGTATCAGACTCCGCACAGGTTCCTTCCAGAGGTATGAATGAGCTGCTTTAACACACTGAACAGCCTTTTGGCTAATTACCTTTCCTAGCCAAGCCTTCTCTTGGCAAACCTCTTCAAAAAGATGTCTTCGGTGCAGTAGGTCCCGACGGCTCCATTTTTCTTTTGCTCATTCTCAAATGGGACATTTGCTCATCTAAGCCACAACTGGCCACACGGAAAAAGCAGCAGTTGAGCCATGTCAGACTGTTTGAACTAGCCCTACCTCCTGCTACAAGGACAACGCATTTGACTTTGGCCCTGTGGAAGTGCAACTGGCTGCAGCTGTTGAGCCTCTTCCCCTAGGGCAGCAGCAGACTGTTTGCAACCCTCCTGTAATGACAAGTTAAAGGGAAAAAGCACCATGCAGAATACCATCGACTACCAAAGGAGACAGCAGTCCTAATGACAGCCACGGGAGGCAGGTCTAATTGAAATGACCTGGCTCAGCAGTTCCTCTAGTGGGCTCTGCCCATTCCCATGCTCAAGCAGGCCAGGCTGTGAGGTCAGTTTGAAGGTATGAGAACTATCTGGCTTCACTTCATAGTTAAGAGAAGCATTAAGCCTTTCACAGAGCCATCTCCCTGTGGTGGTTTCAGCCTACATACACTGAAATCACTTGGTAAGCCAACATTACCGTATGTCACTGTGTAAACTGCTTACTGAGGCACATACACAAACCAAGGAGCCTGGGGGTCGCAATAAGGGTTTGGGTTTTTTCCACCATCTGTAGGGTTTTAAAGCGTCATTCCTCCATGGAATCCCATCACTGCCAGGAATTGCGGACACAGCTGTCTGAACTGGCTAGCTGAAAGGTAAATAAGGACATGCTTCCCACTTTGTGACCTGGCAAAGGTGTTGCACTGACTCGTTTGATGCTTGGCCTAATGTGAAGCTGAGCACTTGTACGCAGTAAAACAAGACACAGGACCGTTTCTAGCAGCTGCAGCATTTGTTCTGCTCTCTTAAACTGCATTTCCCCCAAACTTACCTGATTCCCAGACGCACTGACTCCTGACAATCAGCTAAAAGGATGCTTACCACACCAAGGAAGGGGTGTTTAATGCAGAAGTGGAAAAGTTTTGTAGGAATGCACAGATCAAATACCAAATACAGACAGCATAAGGCAGTTTTGATTAGAGTCTTCCACAAGAGAGACTGCTTGTGGCGGTGCTACACTCTTCTAGCAAGCAAAGAACTGCAGTTTAGGTCAATCCAGTCAGTGTCCTAGGTTGTGCCTCCTCACAAGCACGAGACAGGCTCAAACCACTGCATTTCCAACCCTGAAAGAGCCGGATTGGTTTGCACTGCTGCTTGCTTCATTGCAGCAAGGGAACGATTCCTCTGTTGAGCAGCAGCACGTTTCCATAATCAATGTTCAGATGTTCATCCAGCCCTCCCTCACACGAGACACAAGGGATCTCCTGCCCGCACAGAGCCTGCTGGAACACCGCTTGAGTGGGTCTCACCGATCCAGACAGCGCTTCTGAGCTGCTTCTGAACACACGTTCCTCAGGAGATTGATCACAGATCTCGGATCTGCGCTCTTCATTATGGCGCTGCCGGATACGATCATATTTGCACCTGCCTGAAAGACATCGAGCACCCACTCAGTAACACAGAACAGAGCCACTTCTGAAAGAGTCTTCCTGCTGCAGAGCAGGTGGGACACAGGTAACATACCTACAACCACAACCCAAGTCCAGAAAAGGGAACTTCCCCAAATAGGTAACTGCTTCATCACTGCTATTAACCCAAACACAAGAAACAACTTCTCCAGCTTCAGCAGCCGCTATTAAAAAGGGACAAGACAGGACCACAGGAAGACACTGATCCTGTGTGCTTTGCTCTGCTGTTCCCTCTGAAAGCTCAGCACAAAAAGCAGTTCCTCCTGAGCTTTATTTCCCAAGGGAAGTCTCAGCACAGCGACCGAGAACGCTGCCCTGCATCAGCCTCTTACCTCTGCACACTTGTGGATGGTGTCAGGCCCAACTCCTCCATCCACTTCGATGTCCAGTGAGGGAAACTGCGTCCTCAGCCACTGAACCTGAGGGACAGCACAAAAAGGCTGACCCCGAGATCCACGCTCAGCCGCTACAGTTACACAGAGCTGCTTACGCACCCAGACAAGGTTTGTTCGCTTCCCCACAATACCCCAATACTGTTCATTTACTTTATGCTCAATACATAAGGGAAGAGAAACTTGGGTTACCTTTGGCATCATGTCTTCCATAAATTTCTGCCCTCCGAATCCAGGTTCGACCGTCATCACCAAAGCCATGTCTATCTGATTGGCCCAAGGTGCCAAGTGCTCAACCGTGGTGCAAGGCTTGATCGCCAAGCCAACCTGCAGTAGAGGAGAGACAACTCCAAGTGCGCCTTAGATGACAGCAACACGGGCCTGAGCTCAGAATGGACTCCTAGGGAAACAAGGATGTGTCTGTGCAAGCACGGTAAGCACAGGCTGCTTTGAATCAAGTTTCCCGATTGAAAGCCAGCTTCATGCAGTGTCGGGCCTGCATCAGCCGCTCTCTGACCACCCGGAACGGCAGCGAGGGGTCTTTCCTCGCCATAAACGCGGCTGTTGGCCGGGCCGCGCCGCGCACAGAGTGCTGCTCCGGCCCCACCTCCCCTCACCTTCATCCCGTTCTCCCGAATGTCCTTTATCAACGCTCCCGGGTTGTCCGTCGCTTCCAGGTGGAAGGTGTACTGGTTCGCGCCCGCCACAGCCATCGGCTTCACCCACTGCTCCGGCCTGGCCACCATCATGTGCATGTCTGCAGGAGGGGAGCGGAGCCGTGAGGCGGCGCGGCGGCCGGGCGGGCAGCCCTGCGTTCCCCCCGGCCACCCCCTTACCGAAGAAGGGGTCCTGGCCCAGCTGCTTGCGCAGGCTCTCCACGACGGGGTGGCCGAAGGTGATGTTCGGGACGAAGTGTCTTGGGGCCGAAGAGAGAACACCCGCCAGCGCCGGTTACCGCGGGCCGGGCCGGGCCGGGCCGCCCCCCGCGCTCCCTCCCCGCCCGCCCCGGCCGTTACCCGTCCATGACATCGAGGTGCAGGTAGTCGGCGCCGCAGTCCAACATGCGGCTGCACTCGGCGCCCAGCGCGGCCAGGTCGCTGTTGAGGATGGACGGCCCGACCCGGCACCCCGACGCCATCGCTGCCGCCCCGCGCATGCGCTGCCGGATGGGACCGGGATGGGAGGAGAGGAGAGGGAAGGGAAGAGGCGCGGCACCGCCCCCCCCGCGGCGCCGGCCGCCATCTTGGGTGGCGCGGAGGGGACGGGCGGGCTCGGTGCGAGGGGGTCTGCCCCCGGCGCTGTGGGCTCGTTCCCCGCGTAAGCGGCCTTTGGCGCTTAGGGCGGCACAAGCTCCTCCGCCAGGGTCTGAACCGGGGCGGGGGAAGCTCGGGGCAGCGGTTAAGTTGCGAGGAAGGTCGTGCAGTGAGTGCTGAGGCAGCGCCAGGCTGAGGCCGCTTAGAGCAGGGCGCGGGGGAGAGCCGCGGGGTGAGCGGTAACGAACGCCGTCCGTTCGCGTCGCAGAAGGGCCTCGAGCAGCGCATCAAAGGCTGCTCCGGAAACGGGCGCGGGGTTGCGCAAGAGGCGCGCAGAGAGAACGCTGTCCTTTTGCCATCACGCTGTATTTAGCCCTCGGAACAGGTTTTCATCACGCTGAGGCGAGGGGAGCGACACACGGACGAGACGCGCAGAGCCCGGGCACGGGTTGAACATGACATGCGCTTAAGGCCTGTAACACTAGTTAAGCAGCATCATTTGCCTTCACAGCAGAAACACACCGGTTCCGACACAAAGACACTGGAGGGGAGCAGGAAACCAGGCCGAGTACACTGTGTGCACCTCATGAGTGCAGGATGAAGGGCAACCGATAGGCAAGTAAAGCACGAGAGAACAGGCTGGCTGTTCCACCGCAGCGCCCGTCCAACGCAGTCAGAGCCACCTGAATCAAACGGAATTACACAGTATAACATCACTGATAAGCTGCGCTGGTTTCTAGCAGGGCAGACATTAAAAAGAGGCATTATAGTCCGTGCTATGGCTTCACGGGTGTGAGAAACCCGGACGGAAACATGCATTACATTGAATGAACTGAAGGAAATCACAGTTACTGTGTAAGTTAGAGTGGAGTAACCATGGCGAGGCATCCCGTTTTCATTAGGAAGCTGCGCGCCTCTCGGTTTCAGCAGCAAAGGTCGCTATCAAATGCACCATGCGGTCCGTATGTGTTGTGCCTGAAACGCTCCTCCCCGCACGACTGCCAGTACCCAGCCTACCTGGGACCCGAGGGTGAAGCTGTTATCCCTCAAATGTGCATCACTGTTAATAGTAAAACGCAGCATCTGGAACCTAGCTGTTCTGGGAGCGAGCTCCGGCTAGGAGCAGCTCCAAAGGGGTCTCTTATGAGGAGATAAGCGGTACAGCGTGTTTCGGTCAGCACAGGAAGCAGTTTGTCATTGAGGACACTGCTGTCTTCACCTCACCATGGTCACATTAAGTTGCGTTAGTGCCCCATCTATGGTGGTACAAGTGGTGCCTTTTCAGCCCTGCTCGTCCCAAGAGGTGCTGGGAACCTCCATCTCTCCCCAGTGCAGAGGGAGCAGAGCATGCTCAACACCCACACGCCTGGGGGAGGGATGGCTTTTGCTACCTTCAGAGGTTTAATGTGCATGAGTTCCCTCCTGAGGCTGGTGTGCGCAGCTCCCGTCCTGTTGGAGCATTTGGCAAGTACGAGGCAGCGCAGCCAGAAGGCTCCATGGGTTTCAGCAGGCTCAGACCTGCTCCACACACCAGTAACAACTGCGTGCTGCACTACAGCAGTGAGGCAGTGGCTTGTATGGCAGTATTTTAAACAGCTGAGCTGTAGAAGAGAGATGTCCTTTCTGTGGAGAGTCCCTTCTATGGAGATGGCCAGGAGGGTATCATTCTGTCTCCTCAGTAAGGCTGGTTTATGACGCGTGTGTCCAAATTACAAGCCCTCCGGAGCCAGACTGGCAATTAGCACATTTCATCTCAGGATGATCTGAAACATTTTCCTCGGCACCATAAGGCCATGATTACAAACTCTGGCTCTTCTAACATTAAGCTGCAAAGGGCAGGACGTGATTCCCAAAGCCCAGGGTAACTTTGGGTGTTGCTTATGATTTCATGGTTTGTTTCACAGCTGTTGTGCCGTTTGCCTGTAAGCAGCTAATGGCTAAAATCACATTCCAGTGTAATTCCATGATGCTGCAGCATAGCCCATAACTCAGCAGTGACTTCAGCTGATCCCCCACGAGGATCTCCACCTACGTATAAATGTTACGTATATGTATCTCTAATACTTTGCAGCCATGAACATTACGTACATAAAATGGAACCTTTTGAAATAGAACCTCAACATGCCAAAAATAGATTCTTTCATCAAGTTTCTGCCCTGCAATAGCCACCTTTTGTTTACAATGTACACATATATTTATAGTTATGTATAGGAACATGAAAATACCAAATATAAATATTTACTTTAAAGCCCTATAGCTAAAGCCAGCATCCATGGAGCAGCTGCTAGGTACCACAAGGTCCACCCATTCCAGATGTGGTTTCTTGGGTGTTTTTTAAGCTGTGGAGATGAATTACTCAGGACATTAAGCAGGACAGCATGGGCTATTTATACCATCTGCAGACCACTCACTCCCTGCCCATCTCTATCTGTGCACAGCACGTGCATTCCTTCTTATGGTATGTGCTCTGTTTAGCTTTATAGAGCAAATACTTTTGTAGCACAGTCTCAGAGAGTGGAATGGAACCAACACACAAAAGTAAACGCAAGTAAAGTCTGCAGTGCCCAAAAAAGAACAACAAAACAGGTCTAATTGCTCCATGGTGCTTATCATTGCTCTGCAGGTTAGAAACAACGGTTCCAGGCCTGTGAAAATCAATCTTTGGTACTTTTTTGTCAGTGTTTTCACTGTCAGTACCAAGGTGTCAAAGCCTTGAATTCAGTCGCTATATAGCCCTCCTCTCAAAACCATTACAAAAATAAACCTTGGGCACAATCTCAAGAGAGGCTTCTCTTCTGTCTCATACAGTACAACAGCTTGCTGTTCACAGTGCATGGCTGCCAGGGCAAAGCTTTATGGACCACGTATTTGCCCAGACACCCCTACCCTGAGAATCTGCTAAGAATTCTCTGTTCCTGTGGCCTTGCCTTGAACTGAAACCGATTTCACCAACAGGAATTCGCCTGTCTATAGCAAGCAGCTGACAGCTATTTTCTGCTTTTGGATAATAAAGTGCTCTCGTTTTAGTTAGTTCTTAGTTACCAGGGAACTCGAAGGAGAAGGTGCGCTTTCCCTTCCTCCTCCCACTGCTGCGCTTCCCCCAGAGTTAGACATGAGATTCATCCAGGTCAACATCAGTCTCCCCAAGCTCCACATTCGTGAAGCTGAAGTGAGTGGCCAGCAAGGGGTTCTCCATGCCGTTGTCCTCGCTGATGTGAAGGACAGTGTCCCCATGCTGCAGCAAGCTGGTGGTCTCCAGGCCAGCGTAGTCCTCAGAGTCGGAGAGCTGGGTGGGTGGGGTGCTTTGTGCCGTTGTTGGCCGGGATTCCAAGTCCTCCTCTTTCTCCTTCTCCTTCTCAGCAGGAAGTGCCTCACTCTGCAATAGAGGAAAGCCCATGGTCAGGCTCAGAGAATGTGGGAGGGAGCCAGGGAAAAAAAGCAAGGGAACTTCTATGAAGTATTTTCTCAGTCAGAAATACTTTTAACCATAAAGGGCCAGGCACTTGCAGATATAAACACCTAAAGGTCTGCTGCAATGATATACTTTTGCTGATGAATCAAACTGTAGCAGTGGTCAGAAAGGTAATCTGATTTCAGTCATTAACACTGCTTCGTTGCATGTTTTTTAGTGTAGACGGGTGTCTTTAATTTGTTCATGGCAAAGGACACAACCCCCCAAGGGCACGGGATGTGTGTTTATCTGGTGTATAAAAACGATCTCAATGACACTAATGTCTTGAAGGGATGACTGTGACTGCCCCTGCACTGTCCTCACTGGTGTCCAACACAGACAGTAGTTGGACTAGCATTTTCTTCTGAAATACGATGATTTTGCTAAAACAGCCCTGAGGTTTTGTAGAAGTCCTTCCTTTAGGATGCATTTCTGAGAGAGCAAGCTGTCAAAACCTGCTGATGAACAACTGCGCTGGTAGGCAGGCTCAGAACGACTGCTGTGTGTGAGGGGAAGATGGAAAGGGCAGGCCCAGAACGACTGCTGTGTGTGAGGGGAAGATGGAAAGGGAGGATGCGTGACAGGCAGACAATGGCAGTGTCAGTCATGTTACCTGGCCCGTGCTCTGGCTGTGGAGATCAGCTACAACGATGGCAGGCGAGGAGGTGAGCACAGGCTGACCTGGCGGGTCCTGCTTGCTGGGCTCCTGGGGGCTGCTGCAGCTGGACTGCTGGGCTGCTGGGGCCGGTGTGGTCCCTGGGGAGGCTGCTGGTGCCTCAGGCTGTGCCTCAGTGAAGGTCACCGACCGCTTCTGCTCCACTGAGGGTACAAAGCGGAGTATTAAAATCAAGTATTAAATATCATACAAATATATATATATTAAATATAAATACAAATCGAGTATCAAAATGCTACAGTTTGGAAAGGAAAACACAAGAAGAAGAGAAAGAATCCCTGGAGTTGTTACAGCTAAAAGAAGATGTATGATTCACTCCGTCTTTATAAGCTATCTAATTGGAGTGTAATCTAAAAGCCTTTTACCCCAGGCTTCCTCTAAAGCCATAGCAAGAGTCAGGGATCACCTCAGGACTAGTCACCCTACCTATCTTTGTCATGGCTTGGTGAGATAAATGCCACCCATAACATCTCTCCATCCCAGAAGAATATACTGAACTGAATTCTCATGCCCTAAACTATACAAGGAAAGCTGAGATGCAAATACATAAGAGAATTGCCCAAGGTTTTGCAGGAAATCGGAGGGCAACTGATTGCCCCCCATTCCTGCAGACTGAGTCTGCTATCTAGGAGTAACAGACCAGCACAGAGTGAAGGCAGCTAGGCTAAAACTTAACAAGTAAAACTGATATCCCTAACTCCAGCTCTTAATTTTGTTGGACCAACTTTTCTGTTTCAGACAGTTCCAACAGTGCCGTTGCCCCAGCACAGTCCTGGCTGAGCTAGAAACACAGGAAGTTCTCAAGCACCCTTTGCTCTTCAAGGTGTTTCCTCCAAAGTTAACTGCCCACCTCAGATGGTTCGGAATACAGCCCCCTGCTCTGCTTGGCGGTGCTGACTCCTGGAATCATATGGCATGGACTAAAACAGTCCTCCATTCATTTCCATGTACAACCTGTAAGGCTCTGCATTGCTAAGCTTACAAATGATGGGAAATTTCCTTCTTTCTACTACTCTCAATAGCAGTTTCAAAATTTACACATCTGGAAGTTTTGGACAAGGCATCCTGAACAGATGACACCATTCCCTCAATGCGACACATGGCAATTCACCATCCATGTGCAGTTTCACCTCAAAAGCCTTTGGAGAAACCATCCAAGTGTTTTGAGGGGGTGATTTTCTGATAGGATATCAACTTACAGCAAAAAAGGGTGAAACTTCTGGGACTTCACTTTAATACAGGTGACTAACATCATACTAACTTTTCCTTTAAGCTAAACCAACACTACAGATATCTACTTTCAGACATCAAGTTGTGCGTATGCAGCACTGCCCTACCGCTGGGTTTGGGCTTGGGCTGGATGCTGCGCCGCGTGGTTGACAGTCGAGCTCCATGCCGGCTGCGAGGCTCAGTCTGAGTTTTCTGACGTGACAGCAGCGGTCGCCGAAGCTGAACAATGGAGGAAAGAGTTAAGCTGACGTATGTTCACATGTTACACAACTTCTCCTCTCTAAGGAGAACAGATCACCACCGGATGGGGTTTGGAGCAATCTGCTCTAGAGGAAGGTGTCCCTCCCCATGGCAGGGGGTTGGAACTGGATGAGCCTTGAGGTCCTTTCCAACCCAAGCCAGTCCATGATTCTGTTTATTCCTCTAGACGTCCATTCACTGTGCTTTTGGCAGAGACTACATTTTAGGGTGTCCATGGCTCAGACATCTTCTTCATATGAACTTGTGGGGTTTGTGCCTTTTCAGTTTCAATACTGAACGCAATGCAATGCAGATTGTGTGACCATCGTTTCATTTAGAAAAATAACAAACCAGTTTGCAGAGGAAAAGATTGTGGAATTCCAAACAAAGTGCAAGTCCTCTCTTAGGAATTTGTCACAGCTACGACTTGTGCTGTGGTTCCTGCTGACTCAACGGACAGCACTAAGGTATCACAGATCAGGTAAAAGGGGCATGTCACACCCACAGATGTTTCAAAACAGACACAGAGAACCAAACCAACTCAAGGAGAAAAGGTTTGTCCACTCCCCATGTTCTCACCTGCCGCAGGCCTCTCTTCCGCCCCAGGGGCTGCTGCAGGAGAAGGTTCTGCTGTCCTGGCTCGCTCTGCACGCTTGCTACCCTGTTAGATGGTGACAGCATTAGGCCAAGCGCAGAAGCACCGTGTATACCTAGCAGGTGTCCTGGCAATCGTGACTAAAATCAATCAATAAATAAACCAACCACTAATGGCACAGTCACTTCAAAGAGCAATACTGTCTTTGAAGGATGGGGGGACGTGTCTATTGGGTTGTGGCTTCTGGGGCTTAGGAAATGGTGGGAGGTGGAGTCATGGCATTCAGGATGTGGCCACGCACAGGTAGCATCCAAAGATAAATAACTGCAAATTTCAGTTTTCAGTCATTGATTGATGCATCCCACTGAGCAACACTCACTTGTCTGCATCCTTTGCCACAGCCATTAAAGGCAAGAATATTGGATCCTAGCTCAAAAGCCTTTTTGTTTGCTTTTCCTTTTTCAAGGACGATGTTGTAAAAGCAGTTTTTTGTTTCCTCCCAAATAGACTCCACAGCCTCAGCACAATTTTGTCATCTGGGTTTAATTTCAATTTAAGTCAACAAACAAAAAACAAACACAAAGTGACAAAGGATCCATTCACATAATGGATGCATGAGTTATGTGAACAAGGCCCGACACTCAACACTTGCAGCCTTAAGTCCTTCTGTGGCTAACAAACAAAAAAGACAAGTAAATGTAAATTATATAGAGAGATATAAACACAACTTTTTAGGTTTTAATATCTTGGTACAAGTTACCTGAAAATCTGCAGTAAAACAATCTTTAGCAATAAAACATACCCAGCTACATACCATCTCATCCTACCATTCAACTGACCAGTTAATCTACTTAGTATAAGATTACCACCCTCCCCTCGTTTTTACCAAAGCACTGTATTCCTCCAAACAGTTCCAAGTAGGTCATTTAGCAGACAGTGGTCACAGAACACGTTAGCTGAATGAACTATGTCTGAGAGACATATGGTTACAATAGCAACTAACATTTAAGATGGGCTTTTAAATCAGGCAGCTGCTCTTCTGGGACAGACTGGAATCCACTGAGCCACACATCCTAGTTAAGCAACTTCCAGCTATATCTGGTATGCATTGTTGAAGATTCAGTGTCACAACCCATTCTGCCTTTGGCCTGCATTTATCTAAAGGAAAACAACATTCTTTTCTCTAGCTGTATTCCTTGGATCTCCGTTGAGATCAGTACCACCATCAGAGTGAAGGTTTATTGCCTGACCTTACAGGAGTGGAGGAGGAAGACAAACCTAAGAACATGGTCAGACAAGACAAGAAGGATGTCTGTGAAGAGGCTTAAAAAGCTCTGTCTCCTGGAAAGTTCATTCTTCTCTTTGGTAGAAGCCCTTAGAAGGTTTGGTGGGACAGAACATGACAGCTTCCTGGTCTGCTCTGGGTCAAAGTCAGGTTACCTGACCTATTCCTTCTTCCCTTATCAATTTAAACCGAGGCCAGACTTTGCACTAAACCATATGCAAGTGTTTCTATAAGCTCTACAGGGGAGACAGTGGGCAACACAAAGGAGAAAGGTGTCTCAAGACCATGAAGCCGTTTCTCTTCTGTCTGATCACAGCCTAATAATCCTAGGCATGCCCTCAGCAGCCTCACCACAGCTGCACTGGTTTGGCAAAGCTTCGGCAAGCTCAAAGCCAGAACAAACAAGATGTATCTGAGCCCTTTTTAACTCAGACAGCTCTTCCAAATGAGATCACCAGTCCCTGGAGCATATTTTCCAGCTTTTACGTAGGGTATTGACATGATTTACATATGGAGCATCCTAAACATCAAGCAAGCACCCGCCTGTGAATAAGCAGAGTCCTCAAAGTTACTTCCTCTTAGCAGGACTGTGTTCTTGGCCCAGACAATGACTGCAGCACATGTGACAGGCAGGTCCAGAAGCAAAACACATCATTCCTTATCAAAGCAAAAAGACACTGCTGAAGTTACTCTTTAGATTTGTGATCCAGGCTACCTGAAATTACAGCTTGTACCATTTTCTTAATCTTCTGCTTCTAGGATTACATAAAAACCTTATTTCTCTGAATTTGAAGAAGTGTTTAGAGTAGTTCTCGATCATGAATTATGTAGGAATTAGCTGGGGAAGGCCTTGGAAAAATCATTTTCTATTGGAATAGACTTTTGAGACTACTGCTGCGATTTCTGAGGAGGGAACAGTAACTCTTAGTTCTATGAGTGAGGAGCAGGAAGACTACAATGATTTTCATTCACCACTACAAACAATGTTTTGGAAACAAACTCATTTCACATGCATCATGAGAACGCTTTGAAAAAGTCATTAGATAGAGGAAATATGTGGACTGCATGAGGGCACAGAGGCTATACATGAGGAAGAAAATGATTCCCATGGAGTAGTCTGAAGGCAAACAATAGATGAGCAAAAGAAAGGCTGGACTTTGTATATTCCTGCTGGAATCTGGGATTTTCAGCCTGGCTTGTATCATAAAATGAGTTTAGTGAGATCTGGCGGATGTTTATTTCCAGTTTTGAATCATTACACAAATTGGTGTAATTTGGGATGATCTGAGGAGCTGAAGTTGCAGATATCTGCTGCAGGCAAATGGTGGACCCGAGAGCAGCCAAGCTCTGCAGAGCTGCCTGCGCACAGCACAGTCCTGCCGTGGCTGTCTTTTTGCCTTCTATCCCAGATTTTGGAGAAGGGGAGGAAAGAGAGAGAGAGGATCAGAAAGGCCACACATTTCAGATGAGTGACTGAATTTTCACAGATAACCTTTCACTTCAGTATTTGTGAGGGTTTCTTTTCACAACAAAGAACAGCACTACTGATCTTGTTCCCATGAAAATCAGTGTGGCAGGCAGTCTGCTGGCTCTGTGGAGCTCTCCCTCCCTCCCTCCCTTTCTTCTTTTCTGTACCTCCTTGTTTACCAGACCTGACCAGGAGTTTACTGGTTTTCTGTGGGACCCAATCAAGGAACACTGAATCAAATGCCATTTCAGCCCTCCTGTAGCAATGTGATTGATAAGAAGGGTTTTTCTGCAGTACATAAATCAGATTCATTTGGGAATAATGAACCAGAATGTTTTCCTGCCCAACACAAAAGATGCTCTGTCACTCTCTGAGTATCTATCAGGGGTTTTATCTTCACAATAGTGTTACATAGGGCAGAGACAGGTGAGCAAAAGACCAAACCAACCCAACTTTGTGGAAGCATGTTGCCAGTGCTACAAGAAATGACAACCAGTGCAGTCACACAGTGGGGGCTAGAAAAAACTTTGTCAGGTTGGCCATTACGGTAAGTGATGCTCATGATTTACAAGAAGCCATGCAGCAAAAAAAAAAACCATAAAAAAAAAGAGAAAGAACCAAGGAAAACCAAAAACAGAGACAAAGGGAGCAAGGAGTTACATGTCCATTAAACAGATGTACATGCTCGTCACACCACTATGGTGGAACACACGTGCTTTGTGTCCCAGGACACATGAATGAGAGGTTAGTGGACAAAGGCCAGGGGAGAATGGCTTAAAA
Source organism: Psittacus erithacus (assembly GCA_009867235.2). Taxonomy (NCBI): domain Eukaryota; kingdom Metazoa; phylum Chordata; class Aves; order Psittaciformes; family Psittacidae; genus Psittacus; species Psittacus erithacus. The sequence goes on from WYDI02031698.1 coordinate 78,255, forward strand.
TGTAGATGAACTCCAGCTCTTGTATTCCCAGACACATTCTCATCCAGGCAGTGTTAGAGCTGCTACACTTGCCCTGGCAATATGAATTCACTCTGATTTTCCCTATTAGACACCATTAAGCTAAGGCATAACGACAAACATTAAAGGGAAACATGTTTGCGCAACAGATTTCCATTACAGTGACTTCTCATTCTTCTTCCTTTCTGCTTTGGGAATATATCCTCTCCTCTCAGATTATAACCACAACAAATCACAGCGCTGGACATATGCTCCTCAGCCCTGTCTACCCCATGCTATCTGTTTACTTCTGAGCACATACGTACCATCCCCTTCCTGTCTTCTCTGCTTTTCTCCATGGCTGGCTCTAATTGCTATAGAACAAAGGGAAACACTTTATTCTTTTTCTGTGTTTGTCACTATTTATTTCATTTAAAACTCCTACCTTCCATCAGGGTCTGCTCTCCACACGATTTATTTCTTTATGCCACTTATGACTAAACATCAGCTTTTGAATTCAGAAGGCAATCAGGCAATCCTGAACAGTTCCTATCATTGCGCTCTGGCTGAAATCGAAGTTTGGTAAGAAAAACCCAAGCCTGCTTTATTCAAATCTAATGTTCCCGAATATAATTAATATTAATTCTCCTGAATAACATTAATTCTGTTCCATGATCCCCACGGCACAATAAGCTCCTGTAATGTCTGCTTTATTACTTCTGTCCTTTAGAGGAGGAATCCAATTTACACATTTAACAACACAGCTGAAACATCTTTTCCTTCCTCACAGAATTTTAATGCAGCCTTTCCATAAAAGTTTGCAGTTTTTCCCTGTCTTCTAAGGCTCTTTCTAAGGCTTTTCAGCCCTGCTTCTGATGTTTTCATACGTATCCTTGAAAACAATAATAAACCTCAACAGATCTGACTCCCAAGTGCCCAGGTCACCTTTTTGCCTAAGGAAATCTCTGTTCCATAGAGCAGGGTGGATGACAGTGTCCTAGTCCTGAGCAAAACTGTATGTGACAGAAATGAGTAGGAACCCACTGTACAGCTGATTTCAGGATTCAAACTAAACTATTGCATTTGAACTCACCTCACTTGAACTCAGCCTCACCACAGTTATTAGGAGTGACCCCCCCCTATTTAACAAGATCAAAACATTTCGAAGTCAACACTGATGTAACCTGGTATCAGATCATTATGGCTTCAACTCAGATACGGACCTTCTCCTTTGTCATCCTCCTTAGCTCTATGTAAAGAATGGCACTTAACTTCTTCACTTGAATAACTTCTGTTCTCTTTTGGCCCAAACACATGCTTGGATGACCATGCAATCCATTTCACTTTATCACAAAGCCAGACAACAATATTCCTGCCTCTGCCAACAAGCTAATGTCTTTTCCGAACACCACTCCTACAGTAGCACAAATGAGAGATCGATCTGCCAAAGCAGGATTCACACACACAAAGGACACCATGAATTATGGGATGATCTCACTGACACCACCAATGATAAACTCGCCATTTGTCTGCCAAGAAAAATGAACAAACGAACAAAGCAGCCTGTCCCCACCCCAAAAGGTCACTACTGATAGCTAAAACCAAGCTAAGAGAATAGAAACCATTCGCACAAATGCCCTTCAACATATTCACCTCTTCTGCTGCTGTGGTGAAGTAAGAAAAGTGTGTTACCCTCCATATTGCCAATGTAAGGGCCGTGTTCTTCTGGAAGGAAACAGAGATGCTCTTGGGAATGATGACAGCTCTCAGACCTCCTGAGGATGGGTTGTGAGGTGCAAGGTGCAAGGGGGATTTATCACCACTGAGTTGGCTGTTAAAGGTGCAGACCTCCCTTCTAAGCTCACTCCTGACAAAGCTCCCCTTTGACAGGCACAGCCTTACCAGTATGTGCATACAAACTCCCCTGTCCATGGGCAATGGGGAGCAGCTGGACCTGAACTCCAGTCCTGACAGAGCAATTTGAAATATGTATTAATGGTGTTCACCTGCAAGCTTTCTAAGGTGTCGTTTGAGAACTGGAAACACTGAAGAACTAACAAGTATCACTGTAAAGCATCCACAGAGAACTGTATTCCACAGGACTTATCATAATTAATTTTATTAGCGGATGTTAAAGAACACAGCTTGATATTAAGCCTTTTGTGGTGACAGCATTGTGAGATGAATGGAAAAACAGATGTCTCTGTTTTATATAAGCTTCCAGACTAATGCTAATAACAGGCTACAGCTAATGCCTTGCAGATAATCTTTCTCATGCCTTTCAAGCAATTGCTAAAGAAGGGGAAAACCCTGAGGCTAGCCAGCCAGACCACTGCTTCACTTGCTACAGCTTTTTCTTTTCCCTTCCGCTACCCCTTAGCGTTCTCAAAGTTACTGGCAATCAAAGCTGAAAACTGAAGGTGGGTTGCTACACCTTTGACTTGCAGGCCTGAATATCAATGAGCCACAAGAGACAGAGATGGAGAGAGCAACAAAAGGTGAGGGGAAGAGACAGGGGAGATTGGAAACGGCTCGTTTCCCAGCACACACACTGACAGACAGGTAGTGTTAACACTGTACCTAGAGAGGCTGCCCTCAGTGGCCAGGCTCGGGGAGTCATCGAGGACATTAGGTTCACTGCAGGAGGGGCAGGGAGATTAAGAATTTAGGAAAAGAAAATGCAAAAAAGCATGCGATTGTCTCTGTTTTCAAGGGAAAAAAATAGCAACGGAATAAAGTCAAAAAAGGACGGTAACATTATCTGGCCTCGCACGCTCAACAGCACACCTATGACTCAGAGGAGCTGAGAGAACATCTGGTAACAGGAGCAGTCTTGAGAGGGGGTGTACACTGCCTGGAGACTTCTACATCTCTGCTGAGAACTGGGGAGCCGAGAAGTTTGGTAGGATGGGTTTCCACAGGAAATAAGGGCAGGGAACTTTTCAAAGCCACTTTCCTGCAGCATTGTCATTTATTTTGGTTCGATTTACTTGCAGCTTCATAGAAAGCTTTCTTCTTCCCCCTTCCCCATGAGCCACTTCTTCCTGAGGGAGGGCTGAACTATCTCCCATGAGCTACAGACCACTCTCCTAGTACAACTCTAAGGATAAACATCTGGAAAACAAGGTCTCGTAGTGCAATGAAACTGTAAGTAAACAGCTGGTGTGGATCCTGGCAAACCAGTACACAATCACTTTGCTTTCCTACACCTCAGCCATTCGGGCAGGAACAGCCTTCTCAGCCCATAGGGAAAACATGAAAGAAAGGAAGCAGTCTGCTGGGTTACCAGCAGGAAAGCAGTAATAATATTACTTAGCATTAATGAGTTTACATCTGTGAGGCAGGCTGAAAGCTCAGAGAGCATCCATAACTAAAAAGGGCATGATGCTGTGGACTATGATTATGCCTACTGAGCTTGTAGTTTCCCTACAAAGATGAAAAACAATTCTCCTGGCATTACCATGCTCTTAAAAAGCAGAGAGCAAAGCTCTGTTTTAATTACAGTATTTTTTTCCCCGGCATCACCATGACTTGGGATTGCACAAAGCAAACATTGCCGTCAGTCAGCTTTGACTCTTGTGAAGTTTATGCATTGAAGATGGTAGTGAAAGATTCAGGAAAATGCAGTCTTGCATGTTAATTTTTCAAGAAACAAAGGGACTGCAGTAATTGAGTTCAAAAGTCAAATGAGTTCCTGTAAGCCCTTTTGTGAAAACTCCCAGACAAAATCTGTGCAACTTCTCTCCTGTAAATCACTTCTCCTATCTCTGCTGCTATGTACCGCAGCTGCTACTTTTCCTTCATCTATCAAGGTTATTTCTTTTATTCCAAGCAAGACTGGGGAGGGAACAACGTTGTTTGATTTTCCAAGGCTGGTCAAGAGATAACGTAGAATTTATTCTTTAAAGGTTCAAAGGAAATAGCATAAATTCATCTGTCCATTGTCAGATATTCTTGGATAACTCTGCTGCAGACAAGTAAAGCAATAAACATTGCTTACTTGCGGGGGGGAAGGAAAAGGGGAATCACATTTAAATGCAAAACTTCTCTCTGCATCTTTTAAAGATTTCCCAAATTCCATCTCTTTCTCACCACTCCATGTTAACCAGGAATAAGGCATTCAAAGCTGTTTCTATCAACAAGTACATTTCTGGCTTAAAACACTACTGAATCCTGTCTTTGAACTCAACGTTCAGTTTCTGTGACGAGCTAGGTACAGTTCTAGGTAGGACTGTTCTCTCCATGGAAGAAAACAAAGTAAATCAAACAGGATGTCTCTGCCCCATTTCCCAGCTTCTCAGGACTCCTCTCCACTCCCTACACAGGTTGTGTACGGTCCCCTGGATCAATACATAACCCCCCAAATCATGTCTTGTCTTTTTGCTATCCACTGCAGTGGCAGAGGAAAACAACAGTGCTGAGGGTTTCTGAAACTGTTCAGGAGGAAGGTTTCTATGGATGACAGCTTGTTCTTACGGACCTTACACAACACAGCTCATCCTGGAAAGTCATTATTTCTGACCCTGCACCCTTAGTCCAACACTACTGCAGGATGTATAAATTTAGCGTCACTGTGCTGGCACCGATTCTGCCATCCCACATCCCTGATGTGCACATAATATACCTGCGCCATTTCTGCTCTTGTGAATGTAATGGGAAAGGTGAAAAGCTCATGTTGTTACCTTTGGCTGGGTAACATGCCCACCTCAGCCTGAGGTGCAGACACGCTGGAGAGATGGCTGGAGAACCGCCTCCTCCCAATGGCACCCATAAGGTATGCTTCTTGTTCACTTACCACACTGGGCATGCTCAAGGAGTCATCTAGAAAGAAAGAAAAAGCAGGAAAGGAGAGGAAACAACTATCCTAACCCCCACCTACATGTTTACAGTTGTCAAGTGATAACAGGATGCCAAAGGTGTACCCAGCATTTACTTACCAACACCCAAAGCCTGCAAATTTGAACACTTCCATTAGATTTACAGTCACAGTTCATAAAGACATATGATGATGAACCCAGCACACACGGGGCAGGGATTTATGTATGATTTCAGCCTATATAGCTCTCAGGAAAATGTGTTTGAGGAATTCAGCTTCCCACTAGGGCTTAATTCCTGCGATTAATAAATTGTTTGTTAATATGCAGTGCTTTATGGCATAAAAGCTGTAACTGGACATTTTGCCAGCGTGAAATGAACTGCTGCTATGATACAGCAAAGCACTGCTACAAAAGAGAAACTACGTAACAGCAAAATGCAGAACTGACACCCTTTAACACACTTTGGGCCATGCATTTTGAAATGTCACCCAAAAATTAGACAAAAAGACTCAATTACATCTTACTATAACTGAACTATAGAGCCAGCTGGGTTGCAATCAGGACTGCTTGAAAGTTTCAGTGCTGTTTCAGATTGTATAAAGTACCTGGAAAGAAATGACTGTTGTGTTTCTTACCACAACAACTTCTAATTACAAATAAACAGATAAAATAAAGGGGAAGTTATGTGTAATTTTCTCTTTTCTTTTTTGACCTTTTTCAATTTTGATATTCTGAAATATCTTATGGCAGCATTAAGCCAAAGCAGGGCTGAGGTAATACTGCAGCAAGCACATAGGAAGATAGCAATCATTGCTCCACACAGTGGCTTATAATGAATCTGAGGCTCAAACCAGAGTTTGCCACAGTGAGTATCTGAGCACTGTATCAAGAAGTACAAAGCTGGGTGGATTGTACAATGTTTAGTGATGAACCCAGCAAAAATAAGGTTGGGCTGAGCCTGGAAAGTTTCAGGCTTTCCCAAAAGACAATTCTGCTGTAACTGCACAGGCTTTTCTTTTGTGCCACCCATTTTCACTCCTTTTGTTCAATGTCTTTGGGGAACAGTCAGCAGTCCTCAAAACCAGAAGTGAAGCGCCTGAGTTCCAGGCATGAAGGCAACCAACTGCTGCAGCACCAGAAGGCAGTATCCCTGCTAAAAAAGTAGGGGGAAGCCCAAGCCTGATGACATCAGAGCAGTTTTCTACCCTGGCTTTCAGTGATGGACAGCTCAGAAGCAGAGAGAAGGCACAATTCCAAGAATATAAAGAAACTCAACTGAAATGAAAAAGCAACATTCAGGTCATTGCAAATTAGTTTCCAAAAGATTCAGTGTCCCATTCCTTCTAAATTTGCACCAGAAAGCCTGGCAACTCCAGGACCTGCCAGCTGCCCAAAAGGGAGATCAAGCTTTTGTAGTCAGTAGGTTTAAGGCTTAATTTCCTCTTTGTTAATCAAGTGACACAAGCACACAGACATTCCTCTCTGCAGAAAGCCACAGCTGGATGCTATGCAGCATAAGGACAACATACTCCACGTCAGAGCATCTGGGCAGAAGTGATGAGTAGGAAGAACTCAGATCCTGCAGGAACAGGATCCTAACAACAGAGCAGCCACAGCCTCTGTCTACTGTCATGATGAAGGTCAAAGAGAGGACTGATTGCCAAGTGCCTTGTGTCAGCACTGTAAGGACTGCCTGTCAGCCCAGGTCCCATATACTAACATCTACCTTTTCCCTACCCATGGATCGGGAGGGAATGAGGAGGTATGTAACAACCCAAGCTTTAACACCAGGAACTCTGTAGCAACCACACTAGTTTCTTAGCCTCATGCCCCTATGGGCCATTTGTTCACAGCATGATAACAACTGTCTTTCCCTCCCAGCCATCCTCTGGAGCATCAAGAAACCACCTTCAATGGGGGTTGGAACTAGATGATGTTTAAGGTCCCTTGTAACCCAAACCATTCTATGATTCAACGCTGCGGGTTTAGCTTGAATCAGCAGCCACATACTTTCTTCATCCTCCTCATCCGTGCGGCTCAGCGTGTCCTGTGAGGCCTGCTGGGAAGGCTCGCTGTCCTGCTCCCACACTGTGCCAGTGCCTGTGTTGGAGCGGGACATGGTGGCCAGGCTCAGGCGGTACGCAGAGGTGGAGGTGCCCACGGTGCTGACAGATGTCTTCCCTTGGTATGCTGCGCAAGAGTGGGAAAACCAAATCCAAGTCAGTGATGGCTCTGGAAACCAATAACCAGCCAAGCATTCCTGTCACAGCGGGCACTGGATTCTGCCTGGACTGGTGGGACAGGGATTGGCAGATGTGATGAAACAGACACAGCTGCCCTGGCTCACCTCATCTCTCCAAAAGCTCTGTTTTTCTTACACAGTTTGGTTTTCTCCCTTAACCCTAGCACCATGTTTTCCAGATCAGAATCAACATTTAGTAACAAGGCAAATTTTTTACCAAGGAAAAAGGCTGAGGCATTTTCTTTTGAATGTTTTCTTAAGAAGAAACCATGTAAAATCTCTTGCCATGTGTAGGCAGTGGCTGCCATCTCGTGGCAACAAGGGTGATGATTACAGGAGATAAGTGTCCCCTCATACACCCTTTGCCCTGGGATGCTGATCTAGACCTCACAGTAGAGAAGAATCAAAAAGAAACCAAGAAGAGAAAGGAGGAAACAGATCTGCTGCTGACAAACGAACGTTTCTTCACAGGCAGCTCTGAATATACAGAGATGTAGGTAGGGGCTTGCTGCATTATGGGAGAGGGATGTACGCAGAGGCAGCTGCTGGGAAGTAGGACTTGGACTTAGTGGAATTAATGGGCATGACAAAGTGCATTAGACAACTAACCTGGATTTGTTGGCTGTCCAGTGACAAAGCTGGGCTGAGCATAGGGCTCGATCCAGGGGCAAGCTGTTGGGGTGTGGGTAGATTACCCTATTCCCCTCCTAGGCAGGTCTGCCTCCTTTCACTGGCCAGACTGGGCTGATGGCCCTTTGCTCTGCCCTGTCCTCCTTACCAGAGCCGCTGTGCACCGCTTCCTTGAGGATCTTCAGCTCATTATTGAACTCGGCGATGAGGGAGCTCTTGCAGAGCGGGCGCGGGATGAAGCGTCGCTCCAGCTGGTCGGCGATGTGCTGCCTGGCAGTCAGCTCCTCGTGGTTCTCAGCCGGCTGGGCCAGCAGCTGCAAAGTTGGGACACGTTAGCACTGTAGGGAAATGGTGTCCAGTGACCTGGGACTGGTCTCCAGACCAGCATAAGCCTGCAGCCAGCAGACTGTGCTCTTTTGTAAGCATGAGGTTTTGACTCCAGCTATGATGTTTTCACCTTTCTTTCAGGGACAACTTTGTGTCTGAATGAACAGGTATCAAAACCTCACTGACACTGGTACACAGGGATGAAGGCTTCCTTATGCTAAGCTCTACCCTCAGACATGAGACAGTTCCTTCCTCTAAGATGATTTTAGCCTGTCCAAGCAGTGAGCCATGGTAAGCTAAGTAAGGTGGAGTACCATGTGCTCATCTACCTGGTAAGCAGGGAAGAGCCGTGATTAACTTAAGCCCTGGCAGCCTCAGCCTAGCAGCTGGCTGTCCATCCACAAAAGCCCTGTCAGAACCTTCATCCAAGAGATGGAAAGCAGAGTGGTCCTTCCTGGCTGTCAGCTGGACTGGCCAGCTCTGTGCAGAGAGAAGCTTTCTGCCAGCCATGCCAACCCCCTCCTATGTTCAGAACATCCACACTACTTCCAAGTGTTTTGAGTGACTCTGCTGCCAAATTAAGTCCACCTGCAAACCCTCTTGGTCAAGCCTGATAGTTTACCATCCAGGGAACTAAGACTAGCACTACTCCATGAATCAGAGTTCCTGTATGACTACTTTTTAGTGCTGTCTAGGTATAAGCTCTGTGATGTAGTTTCAAAGGGTTCTCAGACTTACTAACTCTGAAAAGTCACTCTCTACACAAACACACAGTTCTTCCAGGAGTGCTGTTCCTCTGGTCTCAGTGGGGGAATAAAGGATATCTTCCCTTCAGGGAGTCATCTATCAGGAGCCAAAGCAACTGTTACCTTGCACTGGATGAAGGGCCGAAGGAGCACAAAGATAGGGATCCGTGTTCGTACGATAAAGTCCAGGAAATCCCACAGGGCCAGCCCTCCCACCTTCCGCAGCGCCATCTCTTTGACTTGCAGGCTCAGCCAGTACCACTGGCTGTCTAGTTGGCGTTCAAAGCAAACAAGGATCACCTTCAGGGCTACAGGGGAACACACACACCAGCAAATGGCAGTTAGAGATGTTATCCGTGTCCCTTACAAGCACTGAAGGAGGAACGGAGGGGGCAGAGTGGACACAGACCTACAAAGGCATGCATGCATGCACGTGCACATGCACACCCACAAACCTTAGAGTCACGACTGTCTTTACATAAGTCTCCAAACGTGGCAGGGAAGGAGGGCAACCTTCTTGTAATAAAGGCCTTAGGTATGAAGTAGGAAAAGCTCTCTGGAAATGGGACTTTGAGTCCTGAGCCTAAGTTCCTCTGTATTTTCTTGCTCTAGCTTCTCCTCTCCCCCCCTGCAGAGTTCTTTTGTCTCCCTGGAATCCAGATATTTTGAAAGCAGCTCGGGGGGGAAAACAGCTCTGGCTGATCAGACAACCTCAAGAATCTTGATCAAGCATATCCACACAGAGTCACCCCATGAGCACAATAACCTCCAGGTTATTTACGGGGTAATGCAAAGAACCTTTTCTAGCAGTGCAGCTACATAAGTCATGGACAAAGTGTAACCTAAACAAAAAATATGGTCCAGTAAGCCAAGGGCCATAATTCACAAGAGCACTGCATTAGAAATGGGGGTGAACAGCAATGAAGTTCAAAACAGTGCTCTCTATTAAAGTCAGCAGTGACGAACAGTTAGCCCACAGGAGAGGAAAGAATCTCCCCCTTTCCATGCTCCCCTGGTCTGAACAAACAGGGAGGCCTGGAAATTACTATAGGAGGGCTGACTCCTCCAACTTTCTTGATGGGATGCCCGAAACATCTCAGCCATCACCCGTCTGTATCCACGTTTGTTGGGGGGGCTAAATTAGTGGTGAACTGCCATTTTTTCATCAGTGCTATCCCATTCCTCAGATATGGGCTAGCAAAAACCTGAATAGAGGTCTTTGGATAAATGTACTCACATAATCAGAAACAGAGAAGCTGTGAAGAGTTCTCCTCCTTTGAAGGAGAGAGCTCTGAGACAAAACTTTGCCTATACAGCTAGTCCCATCAACCTGCAGTGCTGCTGCATCTCCAGCTTAATTATTTTTGCTTTCCCTTCACTTGTGAGTGGTATGTGAGAAAATACAATACTACCTTGCAGCAGCATACAGTGAGCAGAGGCAGGACCAGTCAGTAATGACCATATGTGCGCAGGATCAGCAGGCAGCAGGCTGCATTATGTTTCTCCCTAGCGAGCCAAGGGCCAGTGAAGCTGTGGCATTAGGGGCTGACAGGCAGCCTGACTTGCCTTTTGTGCCTTCACTGCTAGATTCTGGGAGTATGAAAACTGGGTGACTTCTACCTGTGCTGCAATCTCCTCCAGCTGCAGTGCAGACACTGTTCACATTGCTGAATGTTCCACAGATACTCCTGGCTTCATGCTCTGGCCTGGTTCCTTGTTCAGGACAAGACCTAAAGCAGCTCTAAAGAGCTCAATTAGCTCCTGCCTGAGATTATTTTCTTTGGTGCTGTCTACAGTTTTGAACGCTCCATTTTATCTCTGTCTCTTCTCAGTGGTCAGCAGGAGCCATCACTCACCCAGGTACGCAGCCTGGCTGGTGGACTCTGCAAGCCCTTCCCGCCGCAGGTCCTTCCCTGCGTCCCCTGGAGTGGAACAATGGGCAGGGGAGCTCTCCAGCATGAAATTCTTGCTGCGGGAAGTGCTGATGATGCGAGGTGGCAGGAGGATATTGATAACAGTCTGGAGCAGCAGCAGGACCTCAGGCTGCTCCAGCCAGGGGCTGTCTGAGATGCATTGGGAGGGGAAAGAGAGAGAAAGATCAGGCTACATTCCATCAAAGACACCCAAAAGATCCAGACCCTATTCAGTTCCAAAATGGGGTGCAATCTCAAATGTTCCCTAAGCCAAAACTCTGTCCCCCACACCTTGTTATGCTGCTTCTCCGCCTGCAAGCAAAGGCAAAGTTTATTTTAGCATCAACACAAACACACACGCAGCGCTATGCAGCACAAAGAAATGTCCCATTCAGTGGTCTCATGATCTCATCTCCTTTTGACATTTCCCTCTCCCTTTACTCTTTGCTTTCATTTAGGGATTTACCAGTGATCACCCTCTATAGGAGAACGCAAGGAGCAGGGCTTGTGCCAGACAGATTGGGCAGACTGTGGTTCACAGGGGCACACAATTTCTGTGACCTCTGCTTCCCTCTGTGGTTTCTGCTACAACAGATTCATCTTGCCCTGCACTCCAGTTTCAAAAAGAGCACGTCTGTGTCAGATCTGACTCAAGAACCATGGCACAGCTGAAACAAAGAGAAGAAACAACAACTTCTCCCAACGGGGCTCTTTTCAACCTCAGACCTAAAGGGCACTCAGTTGACACACTGCCAGCGACAGCAAACCAAATTCAAATATAAAAGTAAAAAATCAATGGGGGGCAGGGAAAGTGCAAACATCAGCTGTCAGAAAAGGGGGAGAAAAATTCTTTTTGTTAAATTAGTCAGACCTTTGCTTCCAGATCCTACTGTGAGCACAAATGGAATCAGTAGGTTTAAAAGCATTCCTTCCCTTCTTTCCTGATTGGTGAATGGGGAGACGACATGGCTTAGGGGGAAATCTTCTTTCAAAGCCTGTGCAGTAATAATAAGAAAGGATTAAACGATTTCATCAGCAGATCACAAACACATGTTACTGCAGGGAATGACGGTCCCCTGGGCCCTGTTTACACAGCACAACACTGGCATTGATGAACTGATTGAACCAGAAGCCCTGAGACCACTTAGTCAGCAGTAAAAGGAATTCACAAAGTGAGTAACAGAGGTGTCACCTGCTCTTGTCATAGCCAAGATGCAAAAAGCCCTGATTCCTAACTCATTAGTAACTTTAACAAAATCAGATGTATCCCACAGGAGTCAGCTTAGGGTAAGTCCTGAACTCCACACTGCTGTGAATGGCATCAGGATCTGACTCATAGTACGGGGAATATAACAAAGGAGCAGACGAAATTGCACAAATGGCATAATCTAAATATTCTGCTGTCCTAACACGGACATTTTTGTTCTGCCTCGCTTTGTGTTGCCCAATCATCCTGCCTATCACAAAGAATGAACTGAAAAATAAAACAATGCACTTCTTGACACACAGTCGTATCTAAATGGAAAGGTCTTTCGTCTTCTTGAGAGGAGGTAGTACAAGTGACTGGCACTAGAACCGCTGCTCATTTACAACTTCCCAGTTGCTACAGACTTGGCTGTGAAATGCAACTGAACCTTGCAACCCCTCAACCTTGCAGACCTGGGTTGAGAAATTCCAGGAGAAGATGTTTTCTGATGGGGTGTGAAATGCTTCTGCTGGAAGTATTAGGAATTATGACTACTCATGTGTTTTTCTGACATGTTTTGTTTTCACTACATTTAAAGCCCTTGAGTGAGTGAACAGGGAGAAGAGGATAATAAAAGTAAACCCACTCAATACTTAAATATATATATTAATTTGGCATCTGGTTTTAAAAAAGATAAAAAGATTTCAGAGAAGGTGAAGGTGGCCCTTTTTTTGCTTTTGATTAAAGAACCATTACCTCAGAGCTGGAAGAAAACTGTCCTCTTTCTGTGTCAGTTGGTACCAAAATGTTCTTTTGTGCCTCATGCTCTGAGGGACAGCACTGTGTTTTGGTCCCTGTGAGACCTCCTTCCCAAGCCGCCCTGCTGCTCAGAAATACCTACTGAAGTATTCAACTGGATGTGCCAATGCATATTTAAAAATGCAAGCTGGAGTTAGATTAGGAAATTTGTCCCTTCTTTGGTCACCATTCTGTCTGATTTCATGCCAATGGGGAGGGAAAGGGATACAGAGGCAGAAAGACTGCAACAGTTACGGCACTGCTATGAGAAAGGAACAGTGATGAAAATCTCTAAAAAGTCTGGGATGTTTGGGTTTGGTTTTAATTCTGGACAACAAGGATGCTATTGAGGGAGCAGCTGAAAAGCCAAGTTGCTCTGCTTTTTTCAGCTGGCACACTGTGTGACCGGCTCAGGTAGGAGCAGAAGAGCACAAACGTCACTCTCAGTTGCACACATAGTCCCATGGGAAAAGAGGTAGGGTTGAACAGATATGACCTAAGCCAGGGCCCATCTCCTTGTGGCAGGAGGCTTATGCTAACTCCTTTGATCCTGCAGAGAATTCTAATGTGTTTGTCAGAGCCTTAAACAGCATCAATCAGCCGAACTCCCTGGACTTCAATCGCAGTGTTAAGCTGATAGATGCTCACTGTGGACTTGGTCCCAGCAGGTGAATTCTGAGCTCAAGTTTAAGCCTTCATAAAGAAGGGAAAATTTACATGTTGCTTCTCTTTCATTTTTGGTGTATGTTCCACAGATTTTGCCCAGCTTTTGCAGAAAGCAAACAGAGCACCGATGAGTTGGTGTCTCAACCAGAAGCTGTAACAGGCCTGGCCACAGGCCAGGGCAGACACACCTGTATCTGCAATGCTACAAGCCGGACAACAGCTGTGCTGAAGGGCAGAGGTGGCGAGAGATAAGGGCTGAGATGAAGAAGGGGTAATCCGTCAGCCACACTGGAGGGTCCTACCACTCCCATCACCTGCAATACAAACAGAGCACATCACCACAGCTGACTACTTACAGTGTAATCCATGCCATATCCTCCAACAGCAGTGAAATGGAGGTGCCTTCCACCGAGCACTGAGTTGGGGTGGATCTAGGAGAACCAGCCCCCCCAGTGGTCCTTGTGTGAGCTGGGGCCAGTGAGGAGACGGAGTTCTAGCAGGGAAAGGGAGGGGAGAAGAAGGAACCAGCAAGGATGGGAGGAGTGCACAGGTAACCTGGTACATTTATAAATGTACCCAGTACCAGCCCTGAATGACCAGCACTGGACTGGTGGAACAGTTAGAGTTGGAGGATATGTCATGTAATGACTGTAACAAATAAAAGTATGTCATCAAAGCAAAAAGTCTGCATTGAAACTGGACATCTTTTCCCTTCTCTTGCTGATCTATTTGAGAAATAATGTCCTAAGTCTGACCCAAGCCGGGTTTTGTACAATGTTCAGATTCCACTCACAGTCTGTTCTTAGGAACTCTGATTCATCTTACCTGACCTTAGATGTCTGAAACAAAGTCACCTGCATGTAACCTGGTTGCCTGGAACAACCTGAAATAGCAGCACAAGCACATAGCACTTACAGGTGAGAGTTATTTAAACTGGTTTTGGATCTGTCCCTCAGGAGGAATTAAATCACAGGCCTGCACATGCTTGTTTCTCTCCATGACTAGAAACATCTAGATGATGGAAACAGGGAGAAGCTCCCTGGCACACGCCTAAGCTTAGGGGAGATGAATGCACTCTTTTATTTTATTCCCAAATTCAGCCTGGGGAAAAAGGCAGTAACTGGTTTTATGCTGGAAAACCAGAGGACAATTTAGAAGGGAAAGAGGCAGAGCCCTTTCTTTATATCCTATGGATTATCACTTAGACATTTCCCCACCTTCCTGGCTGATCTTATTTTGGACTTAATGAACTAGTCTACACATGATACAGCATGTAGTCAGACATGCTCCCACAGCCAACAGTGGCCATAGTTCTGACAGCTAAAGCCAAAATACTCATCACAGTAAGAGTAATCTTTTCCTGGTATCTTTCCCTGATGTTCCCAGCCAGCTGAACATATGCGTGGTGACTGAGCTTCAGCAGCGCAGAGCTTTCTCCTATTTTTAGAGCACTGGCTAATTCTTAATGCAGGCCCTTTGGAAAGCCTGCTGGCGTGATTCACCCTGCCATGCCTGCTTGCCAAACTGCAAGTCCATTCTAAGCTTGTATTTGAGCTAACTCAGTAGCAACTTCCCCATGTAGCAACCCTAAGTAGTCAGAGGGCTGAGAATAGTAGCACCTCCAAGTAGCTATCTCTGCTTAAACAAGGAAGATGCCTTGTGGATTCTGACAGGTTGGAGCTTTTCTGCCCTTGCAGCACTGAATGCTGAATAGACTTACAGAAAAGAAACTGGCAAAAATTGCTACTGCATTTCAGCTGATAATCATCATTTTTTAAGCCACTCACTGCTGAGAGGGGCTAGGAAAAGTTACATCACTTATGTTCTAAGGATAAAATGTTATAAACCCCAATAACAATAAAAATGCTGGTGCAAGCCTTTCCCCCTTTATCTGTATTTTTCCCACGTGGAATGAAAGCACACATTTGTACAAATGGTTGGGGCTATACTGATGTCAAATTGAGAGTTTGCCCCCAGTGTAACAGCTGCAGAAACACTGCAATCTATCACTGATTGATAAGATTGCCACACTCCATCTGTGTCATGTCTCTGCTGTAACACACTTAGAAGCATGAATTCTACTAAAAGTGGGATCTGAACATTGTACACTGCAAACCTGTACTAGATCAAGCCACGGACATTGCAGTGGAGTGAATTCACCCATATAAACCCTTCTAACTAGCCAGCACCTGATGGCCTCTGACAGAGCCACCAGGGTCCTTCCCCACTGGAGATGGTAGGTATCCCCAGTGCCACCCTCTCCCCGTCTCTACCAGGTGAGTGCAGTCTCCACCACCCCACTCTCCAACTTGCAGCCCTCAACTCTCAGCTCAATCTGGCAAAGGTAGATCTTCAAAGTGGTGCGTGGGAAGCAACGGAGATGAATCGCTTGACCATTGCTACTGGTCACTGTGTCTCCCCATGCACCACTTCAAAAATGAACCTTGCTCTCTCTAGTGTCACTTGCGAAGTCCCCTTGTGAGGAGTAAGGGGGACAGGTAAAATGACAGGAATGGGAATGATCTGTCATCTTCAATCCAGAGAAGTCAAAAGCAGGGGGAGGTTTAGCAAAGGTTCATGGGGTTGTCGCTCAGCTACTCACCAGATTGACACACACATTGATCAGAGACCTAAGGTGAGGCAGGAAGGATATGATAGGCTGCCTCTGAAGTGTCAAACAAACCCCTTCAATCAAACTGCTGGCAGGCTCCCACTCAACCTGGCGCCTGCAATACAACAGTAGCTGCCGTTAGCCGCGGGCCTCCTGCCCCCCACCAGACGCTCGCACACACGGCGACCGACACACAGTGACGCCCACAGAGGAAACGGTTCAGACAGCGACCACGTCCGAGATGAGCACAGAGAAAAGGTGTTACCCATGCAGCTCAGGAAAGTACAGAGCTACAGAGCACACTGGGCATTGGAGAGAGACAGGAGATGAAGCAGAGGGAACTGTGCTAGCAACACAAGCCCCCTCACACAGCAGTGGTGGATGAGCTGGGTTTCACTCCCTGATGCTTCCCTCTGACAGACGAAGAATGAAAAGGAGCCACCAGACAGCTGCCTCAGGTGTGCCTGTGTGGGGAAAAGGTCTGCTGTGCTGTGCTCCCACTTCTTGTTACGACTTGCGGGTGTTCTCACTCCCATCATCTGTGAGCACCCTCTGTAAGCTACTCTGCAGTCTAGTCTGCGCTGCCAGAATGACAGTCTGCCCTAAAGGTAAACTGGTCCAGCAGTACAATCTTTACCTTCCTTCCCCTGTGCAGGAGGGTTGATTCATTCCCTATCAGCACCAAAGTCCTTCATTCCAGGGTCCTTGCTTCCCTGATACTTTGCTATTTTTCAGAAAAACAGCTTTTAGGGCTTATGACAGATGCTGAAGGGAGTCCTTCCTAGTCATAAGCAGCCACAGCTTAGGTAACATCAAAGTGGTTCACACCCTTCATCTCAAGTGAAGTCAGGGCCCGACTCTTTGGAGTAAGTATAGTCCTCAAGCCAACATCTGACTGTGCACTTGCTAGGACAGAAAGACAAGGCTTGCATAACTTGCTAGTCCAAGACTAAACAACATCCTAGCCAAGCTCCTCAGTGGACTTCTTAGAAACACACAGGGGATCAGGTGTTCACTATGTAAGTTCTTATGCAGACCTACGTACACGTTGTCATTCAGCATCCACTGTTCCTAAATCTCCAGTCTGTTCTTGTACTTGTTCTTACACATATACTACTTCCATCAGACACTGGTTTTGGAACGGAGTGCTCACAGGAGGTAGCATATAAGCCTCTGATGTGAGTACCCCAATGGATGGCTTCTGGGGTCTGGCATCCAGCCCCAACTCTAACAGACTTCTTGGCCCAGTGACACTTAAATGTAGTTGCTGCTTTTGGTCCAGTGGCTTTACTGTCTCTGTCCCTTGTGTACAGAAGAGCAATTTCAGCCAGGCATAGGTACAGGCACAGAGAGAATATGAAGGGAATTTTAATTTATGAGCATTCATTCAGCTTACACAAAGAGGAAAGAAGTTGAGGAACAGGAAGACCCTTAAGCTGCCTTTGAGGCAGAAGAAAGTATGAACAAGAAAAGAAAGAATGAGCAAGAAGCAGGCAAGACATGGCAAAGAATCAAACAGGAAGGAGAAGCATTAAAATGTCTGCCACTAAATTCCCTGTAAGAGCAGAAGTTTCTTAAAGCAGATTCCTAGCCAAAGAAATGCGATAGTGATGCCAGAAAGAAGAGATCACTTCCCTATTATTTGCTCCATCTTAGTTGGGTACATATGATTCCTGCTGAGACCTAAAACTTTGTGTCTGTGTCCTGAATTATGATGTTCTGTAACATCAGTTAGCTCTTTGCCAACTCACAGCTAAAATAAAGACAGTAGTGTGATGGTACAAATCTGAAGACTTATTTTGAAGGAAGAAAAATGAGATTTCTGGAAGTTCTCTCTGTAGTTCTTAATACCATGAATTTCTTTGCTACCAGAGGACACAACAAAAATGTCAACATAAATGCACACTTACAGAGATAAAAACATCTGTTCATTTGCTGATATGCTGTAAAGGTTCACTGCAACACGACAGCTTTAGTTAATGACATACCCACACTTCAAGGCTTGCAACATCAGAAATGGACCCCAGAGGGATTCCATTGTACCTGCTCACCTCAGAGTAGGCATCTTGTGAATTTTATTGAACATACGATCCAATCTCTTTAAGATGAGGATAAGGGCAGGTCTCACCGCCTCAGCTGTCCAGTCAGTGATGGGCAGCATCTCCATGATGTAGCGCCGGAGGCCTCGGCTTTCCATCGTCTGCGTGTCATAAGGTGCCAGTTTCAGCAGGGAATGTGCGATTTCTGCCAATCTAAAACCAGGATTTGTTAGACGGAAAATCGAATACAACTTCTCCATGTGTGTCAATGCACTAACAGATAGGTCTTCAGTAACCTACTAAAATGAAACAGATGCAAAAGCCAAATGTGCTGCTATTTAAACTCTTAGACCTCATACCACAGTTCTTGGCCTGTTAAGAAATAGCTATTTATATACACGTGAATGCTTTAAATTTACACTGATATTAAATGCACCAAACAAACATCAGGAATCACAGAACTGTGTAGCTAAAATAAAAGTAACTGAGCTATTAGTAAGATTACAATATGGCAAATGCCCGCGAAACGCATACCTGACATCACCTGCATGTCAATTAATGAGTGATCTGTTTTGGTTTCATGTCTGTTTTCAGTGCCAGCACTTTAAAGAGGTCTCACTTTGCAATTTTCAGGTGTTAAATTCTAAAAATAACGTGCTGTCCCATAGGTTTACACAACATGCACTTTGTATCATTACTCCCTGCAGCTTTGATTTGTTTCTCCTAACACCTCTACAGATTGCGTCGCTGTTGCTTCTTCTGACTCTCCCAGATGGCCTTGCTGATGGCATTTTCTGTATTGACTGTGAAATACCATGGCAACATTTAACACTTGCAGTTTGATCTACTGAAAGACTTGAATATTTGCAGTAGACAAAGACAATAAAGCTACATCTACTAATAAAAGGGATAGAAACATTTATACTCCCTGAAACATCAACAAACTTTGTAGTGTAAGATAACAGTACAATCCTATTCGTATTTGTGGGGGCTTTTTCTGTAATACCTTCAACTAATGGGACATACTTCTAGTCTCTTTAAAATCTGCTTAGCAGTATCAAGGGCAACAAGCTCCTCAGGTCAACCAAAAGTGCTACAGAAGTGTTTCTTTATGCAGTATTTCTTCATTGTTACTTTTTACAACTACTTTGTCCTATTATGGAGTAGATCTGTTTTCTTAAACACCGTGGAATTTAAATCAGCGTATGATTCTGCTTCTTTCTGGCAATACTATATCAGTGGTACATAATGGTATATGAAGCCTTTCTTATGTGTTATAAAGTGCAAGAACCATCTCATCCAACTTGAGACATCAACCTCAATTAATCTTCTAGCTCTGTTCATGTGGAAATAAGCAACCTGGGAAATTCTCATCTTCCTGAAATACCAGGATAAACAGCTAAGTAGATGTACAGCTCCCTTTTCACTGGGTCCAAAAAGATCTTTAGGTCTTCTGCAGTCTAAACATTTAAGTTTTAAATGGCTAGAACTGGGTGAGATTAATCCTTTCTGAAGTGACTAGCATATGATCTTGTTTTTTGAAATCTCTGAAATGGCATCTGTCAGCCTCCCAATACCATGGCTGTCACATCACATTCTGGTAAAGCTACTCTCTACTTAGAACTCAAGGGTTCTTTTTCCTGCGGCGGTTAAATCCTGTCAGTCTTTTCAGTGATATTCAGGAAATGAATTATTGTAAGAATTAAGATAATGTTTGCTTTGGTTTAGGCTAACTATGATAAAGCAATTCAGATTTTAACCCCAATAAGGCGGTTATTTCTAGCACTTTCCAGGAGCCACAACACAATCAGAGCACAACTCATTATCTTCTGCAAACCAATCCCTCAGTTTTACTGCTGTAACCTTTGACCATGAAAAACCACCTCCCTTGAAAAGAATGAAGTATTTGCCAGCCTTTTCCATGTCCTGTGACTCAGCTTCACAGAAAGCTTCTCACAAGAAAGTATCTTCACAGAAAATATACCAGTAACACCTTCTGTACATACAGATTTAAGCTGGTTAAAGTTGTCTTTTAGGACAGTGACATGAAATAGTGTAAGACCAGTTAAACTAAATTACTTTGGAATATGAAAACATCTAGAAGTAAAGTTCCCACGTAACTGCTGAACTGCAAATGCTTCTACGTAGTACACTGGAGCATTCGTATGTTACATACATAAACTAGGGTAGAAAAAGGAGCAAGCCGCTTGCTTTACTGCACTAAATAAAGTTCATCAGATGCATGTTCCTCACTCCCACTGAAATCATAAAAGATCCCAACCTAACATGTTTAACCAAGGACATCATCTGTCCTGAGCATCTCACTTTGTTTCTAATGTAAGACTAAAGTTCTTATCTCAGGCTTCTATTGCTTAGTCATGGAGGTGGCAAAGCAGCTAAACAGATGTACTGACTTCTGAGGCTTGTGGTCCTTGGAAAAAACATGTAGAGGTGATGCCGCAAAAGCAGCCATGCCCATCAGGTTCTGTTTGCAGCCAAGCACTACATAAGAATGGCATGCATTTGTGGAAACAGACATCTCTGTAAAATTACCCTCTAAGTTATTAAACATTTGCCAGAGGGGTGGGAACAGCAACATTCAATTCATATGCAAACACACAGACCTAACAAAAGCTACCTCCCAACTCCCAAAGGAATCTGGGGCATTTGTTAAACAACACCTATATTAATGTCAGACACAATTTTGTTTTCTATAGAGACAGCCTCAATCCAAAGATCTCTAACTGTGACAGAATCTGCCAGCTAAGGGCCCCTGCCATTTTTTGAAGAGCATGTGTGTAAAAGGTAGAAGAGTCCAGGGGCAGGAAGAGAGCTGGCTCAGGGCACCGCTAGGATCTGTCATCCTTCAACTTCCTATATGAGGTATTTCTGAGGAAGAAAGTATAGCACTCAAGAGAGGAATAATTCACAGCCAGAATCACAGAATCTTACAATCATAGAATGGTTTGGGTTGGAAAGGACCTTAAGATCAGATGGGCTTCCAGGGAGCTATTTCATCCACTGGAGATGGGGGTCTGAATGAGACCAGAGGAGACTATATGAAACCTTCCTTATACACAAGCAGCATCAGCTACAATCGAAGGAACATCCAAAGCTCTGCATGTTTCAGACAGCAACACTACCAAAAACATATTCTGTCTGCTATTACAAAAACCTAAGAGCTAAAAGAAAGGAATCCCCCTGAAATGAGTAAGTAAAAATAGAACGCCTGTGGAATACCTCATGTGGGACTTCACATCCAGCAGCTCCAGAGAAGTCACTCGTGGCTCACCAGCCAGATTCTGCAGAATCTTCAGCCTCGGACCACAGTGCTTGTAGAACTCTGTGCAGATATTCAGCAATGACTCCCGGGGTCTTCTGAACTCCTCTCTGGCAATTCGCTCATCCAGCTCCTCTCGGGGAAGACCCTGGCCCTCCTCCAGCAGGTGAAGATTCTCTCTGGAGGGTATAAAAAGAGAAAAAGTAAGAAGCGTTACATGCAGTGGAACAGCAGGGATAGATGATAACAACCTCTCCACATTGTTTTTGCAACAGATGCTTTCCACTGCAATTGAAAAGACAGTTGCATCTGCAATAAATTAAAAAAGGGAAATGATAAACTGCAGTGTCTTGTGAAAAAATGTAAATCATTTCTATATGAACTATCCTTTGGTACCCATCCTTGAGGTAGCTGTCACAGCAAGAGTGGGTGCGACCCAGTGGGTGAACCTGGAAACTGCTGGGGAACAGTTCATCACATGTCAGGGAAGACGAGGTAAAGATTTCACTGTACCTGATAAAGTGTAGTTTGGCTCCCTGTTCTGGGTACCTGGGAAAACAGAAACAGTGCAGTTGTAAACAGCAACTTCCTAGTGCCTAAACTGTGCCTTTCTGAAAGAAGGTGACACTGTTCTAGCTCAGAGGTATATACTCACCATGGGCAGGATGGTATCTTGTGTCACTGGAACAGTGGCTACACATAGGCAACATTGGATAGCCTTTATTTTCCAACTAGCAGCAAACAACAGATTCCTATAGCTATTGCCCTTGCTATGAAAGGAAAAATTCAGGCTGAAAATCTCTCCCAAAAAGTGCTCTTACTGATTTTTACCCCAGTGCTCAGCCTGTTTCATGAAAGCCAGAGCTCACCTAGTGGAAGGAATATTCTTTGATTTATTGTCATTTTCTCCTTGTTGAGAAAACATTAGCAAACCCTGCACCCCCTGGCTAACACATCCAGTGCTGGAACAGTGATCATTCTACCATCATGAGCTCCTGCTGTTGGTAGCAGATGTCTGTTGCAATGATAACACAACAGGAAACCTGGAGCAGTGCAAAAATATTTTGGATCAGAGACTGAATGTTTGATAATAAGGAAGATCTGGAAATGTAAACCAAGATGGCTGAGTCACACTGCATCAGTCTCTACACTGCCTGTCAGCAGATACACATTAACTGCTTTCCAAAATAACAAAGCATTACTTTCCATTACACCTTATTTTCCTTAGACTGGGCAACCTTGCAATGGAAGTAAAAGGCATATATCCATTTCAGACTTGAGCACGAAGGGCTTTGTCTGCTTCTCAGGATTGAAAGTCAAAGCTGTGTTTCATCCACGCGTGAACCCATCTTAAAGAATAACAAACTGATTCCAGGAGTTACCAAGATGTATACAATACACACCTATAATTCGTTATAACAGCCCTTTGATGATTCATGCGGAGAGTGATTTCCATCTCCCTTCAATACAATAAAAAGATAGGGAAAAATTTGGAAAGCATGGCTTGCCAGAAGGGTGTTCTCAATTTACAGTCCTATACAGGCCATGGCATTGTACTGGACTACTGGCTATGCACAGACTTACTATCAGCTGTTACAGACAAAAGAAAAATCCAGAGGAAATACTCTGCCCTGGAAGAACAGCCATTCCAGCTTTGGCTATGCTATCACCCTTTTTTATGCTATGACCCTTTCCAGGTCAGCACAAACATTCAGATTTTAAGCACAGTAAGGCCCAGCCTGGCCAAGAGAAGGCAGGGCTGCGCAGAAAAGTAATCAATACTGCAAAGAAAACCTTCATAATCCAAAATGCTTGTGAGGGGATTCTGTAACAAGATTTTGTAAGTCCTTGTTCTAGGAGTAAATTGCCCAGTGGCCTTGTCTAATTTTCAGCAGCCGACAAAGAAAACCAAACCCAGACCAATGTGGGGGTAAGGACGACAGAAAGAGACCACTGGAAAAATAAAAGGGGATGGGAAAAGGAAGAAAAAACCCAATTAGAGGAGGTGCCAGTCTCCAAGTCTCTCAGTAGTCACTTTGACAGCAGACTCGGAAGCAGAGAACTGAGAGACATAGTTGCTTTGTCAGTATACTTCTAAGAGTGCAAAAAGCGGAACAAAGAAAAAGACATTTAGGATGGGTATCCTCCATTTTGATATCCCATTCTTCTATTTAGTCAGATGCTTTTAAACTAGAAATTCTAGTCTTGAGGATTTTGGTTACTGTCAGAAATGCAGTCCTGTGTGCTCTTTTTATCTGACTGTTTTCTCTCATAGTACCTACAGCACTTCCTCAGACAGCTGAGCAACAAGTGTTACCTTAAGGAAAAAAAAAAGAAAGAAAGGAAAAAAGCTGTTCAGAAAAATAAGACAGAATGAAAATCCCACTGACTTACCTGGTGTTCACACCAGCTGACATGGTGTGGTTTGCTGTTGTGGTCCCCTTATGACCTTGATCACATCGACTCATCTGTGGGGCGGTCATAGGCCTGGCAGAGGGAAGGTGAAGAGCACACTGAAGATTAAATCTAACAGGCACACCACTTGTGATCTAGTGAAATCTGGCACTAATTTTACCATGTCTAAAACTCAACCATTATTCAAGCTAAGCTGCATATGGTGACCTCCTGTGCATTCTCTCTCCCACACTGACAACCAAACGCAAGCCCAGATCTTTGAACCATGTGGGTTACCTGGTGAGAACTTCCACACTGTACAAGAGCGCTTGCAAAGAAGTGGCAAGGGCAGCCATAGCAGCAATCTCCTCACGAGCTGCTGTCACAGTCTCTGCTTGAGAGGTTTGCCGCTTCAGTTTCTGTAAGTAACAGGGAACCAGTGCTTCCAAGACCATCAGCATCTGGAGGCTGGAAAATAACCAATATTTGGTCTGTTTTATTTTGTCAGTCCTGAAACTCACATCAGGCATAAGCTTAATTTCCTATCTGAAGAACCCTGGATCTCTCACTAGCCTTGTGATTTCATTGCTTCTCACCAGATAAGCAGTCCTGGGCCAAAGAAACTCTTGGATCATGGACCTGAGGGGGAAAATTAGCTGATGTACAAAACAATAAAAACAACCTGAACTTCTGGGTAACTTCTGAATATGTCATCCATTTGCAGACATTCATTTTCCTTTCCAAAGACACCTTTCTTCTCTGGTTTCCTCTTAGACATTAACCTTTTTGCTTTAGCAGTTTACCTCCCCTCTCTCTGGTATCTTCCTGTTCTTTCCAGCTGCCCATTTCTCCCCCTTCCCATTGCTTCTCTGGCAACAAAAACCTGCAGGACACAGCACGATCCTCAGTTGGAAATACAGCTTACATGTTGCTGTTCTAACTGCCATCCAGCTTAATGCTGCAGTCAGTGGCTGGCAGGATTTGGAGCCAGAGCCCTAAGAAGATATCAACAGCAGAGGCTTGGCCTCAACGGAGGAGCCCCATGCTTAGAATGCATTTCTATATCCTCTGCCCCCATTTGCCAACCTTGCTTCCACATGCCATATGCAGCTTTTCTGAGCCTGCACAAACCAAGAAAACAGATTAGCACCTTCTGAATGATTCAGGAGCATAGGCCACCACTGTCACACAGAGCTTGATGGCTTCACTGATTGAAAAGGTCAAATCTTCGTTCCCATAGCAGAAGTCTGCAGGAGTAAAGCAATATGAGAAGACTATCACACAAACATATTGAATATGAAAGGAGCTAGCACACTCTTTCCTCTTCCCCTCTACAATTGCTTGCTTCTCATGTTAACAATGCCCTATAGGAATTTTTGACAAAAACCTGCCCATAGAAAGGAACCATATGCTGTACTCCCACTTGCACCCTGCCATCCAAGAACTCAGTAAGTAAGAAACAGTTCTCAGTAGGTCAAATCATTGCTGAGCGTCCCATTTCAAATACCACCCATCAAAAGCAGAATCTTAAGCTCATATATGACAAGGACACATGTCAACTTAAGGACAATTTTTATGCTCCCTCTGCTTCTTCCTAGATGTTTCCACTGCATTAAAAATCATCCTGATACACCACTGAAGGCAGAAGATAGTTCTACTTCTGAAAAATCAAGCCCTTTCTATCCTGGAAGCCACATGGATGCCAGCACAAAAGTGAGTCTGGTTTGCTAGTGATTGAAGAAAAAGTTTTCAAAAGCATTTAAGTCCCATATTACAAATACTGCTTTTGGGGGTAATTAGTGCCAGGCACCAAGAAACTGAAATATCCAGAGAATATCTGTAATGCAACCGCAGTCCCATTTGCAGAAGTGACTTTAGTACGCAGGAGCCCAAGTCAAACTTTAGGTCCCAAAGCATGTAAATCACTTTGAACTATGGAACTTAGAAGTCAGGTGTGTTAGGTAATTCTGATCTTCATATGGAAAATACCAGGCACAAAACATACTCATCTACAGTCTCATCATCAACACACACTTGGGTATCCTCAGAGGCCTTTCAATAACCCTCCACAGAAAACCTAAAGATTTTATATCAACGCTCACTACAGTCCACAAAGAGGAAGAAATATCTTCAGGTTCTGTACCATTTTATATTATAACTTGTGATATAATTGTGTGGCATCATAAAATTCCAGGATGTAACGAACTTTTACCTCTAAGGCTTCACAGTTCATCATTATTCAAAGTGCAAATTTGGAAAAGAAGTTAAAGATTCTTATAAACCCAGCAAAAATTACTTCCCTGCAAATCGCAAAGCAGCCAAATTCTTTAATACTGCATTGCATGTGGAACTATCAAGAGGCACAGTGTGCTGGATACATCATACGGCCATATGTACTCTGCTCTGTGATAAATCAGCACCTCCCCCTAGAACTCAGCACTGCTGAATGTCTGAATGGCATCCATCATTTACTAGTCACAGTCTGCCCACGAGAGAGGATGCTTTTCTTTCCTGCCCACATGGAGCAGAGGAAAGGATGACACTGATCTTGTCAGCATGACACAGTTTATTAGGCATCTTCATTCTTCACCCACCCACGATGAATTTTAAAATGCCAGGGGCTAGTCTCAGACTAGCAGAGTCAATGCAGAAAAAGTAGCTTTGCAATAAACTATTACTTCCTCTTCTGCCAAAAATATCAAAAAGATAGTGGGGATAAAGCTAGCCTTAAAAGCCTCACAAGGCATAAAACCCAGATATGACTGCATTCTGGGAAAAGAAGGCGGCCCCAAACAAATCAGGCTGCATCAAATGCATATTGAATCAATAAAAACCAAACCAGAGTTACTGAATAAAGGGTGCTTTGCTGTTACCTAATGACCTGAGAGGCTTTTCTGCTTTCACCAGCTCTAAGATGTCCAAAATGTCTGGAGTATCTCCCTCTAAAGACTGCAGCAGGTCAAACAGGCACTGAGCTGACACTCCTTTGCTGGTTCCATTGTTTGTAGCATCCTGTTTCAACAACAGACATTCATGGTTGATTTTCTGAGAACCTGTGTGCACCCCAGGAATCTTTATCTGCATGTGGTTTTGATAAAGGGCCTATATGGAGTTCAAAAGCTTAGAGCTATCAGACAAGAAGCCTTGCCCGACTCAATAGGTTGATGCTACAGTAGAAGCATCATCTGAAAACTGCACACAGCTACTTCCCACAAAGAGCAGATCTTCCTTGACCTATGAAGGAGAAAAATGTTTGTGCTCATAATGTATATGCAGTTAGATTTGGCAGTCCCACCTAAAACTGAATTTCCATTAACTTGGTTTTAACTCACTAAATTAATTAGCGAGTATTTCAAAACATGGCTTCAATTCAGCTTTATTGTTTACATGTACTAAAACTAAAGCATTCAGCTTTAGTTCCTATTGCTGTATTCTAAGAAAGGATTTGCATTTAAAGAGTTACAAAACATTACTGTCCTTTTATAACCCATATATACAGAAAAATTTAAAGTGAGACCACATTTACTAGCCTGGATACCAGTGGCCCGTTACCTCAGCATCCTGCTCAAATCAACTGATGAACAGAAACACGCAGAAATAACTCAGGACATGGTTCTCTGAAGCATCAAGTGCAGCAAGCACATGTTTCATAAGAGCTGTTTTCTTTCTGTGATCTCTGATGGGGGGCTGGCTGCACACACAGGCTTCCCCAGGCTGAGACTAGGGAATGTTTTTTACTCACCGGGAACTCCAGGAGAGGGGCCACACTTGCAAACAGCTGTAGAATAAAGGGCTTGCGGTGCAGGATGTAGAACTGGCGACATGCAAACTCAATCGCTTGGCGTAACTGGGGGTTGCTTTCATAGTCAGCATATACCTGAGCAAATGAAAAGGACATGGAAGTGCTACTCCAGTGGGAGGGCTCTTCATTTCCTACCCCAGACCAAATCAATTACAGCCTTGTCACTCCTGGTATGTCTGCCTAACATGTTTTTAAAGATGGAGACCTGACAGCCGTCATTTGGAGACCGTGAGCTGGCATTTCAGAGACAAACAATCCTTAGAAGAAAGGTTTGCTTGTCATGCTTGAACCTTCTCTGCCGCAGCTTTAGCGCATTTATGTTTTGTCCTACGTATCAGAAGTAGATTCCTTCCCTCTCCTTCCTAGAAGCACTTCTTGTTCGAAGCCAGTTAGTGCTTTGCTCTTCAATCTTCATCATTTTTCAGTCAATGGAATCCCATCTTTCAGTCCTTTTTCACATGACATGCTTTCTAAACCCCCATTCCGATCTGCAGTATCTTCAGTTAACTGATCATTTCTGTGCAGTGCCCACAGCTGGACAAAGCTAGTGCTTCAAGTCATGAGTGCTGCTCACTGGAGCAGCAGAATCATTTCATGTTTCTTTCACAAGCTACAGATCTGTATAGCCACCTCAGAATGGCATTTGAGATATTTTCTTTTTTATCCTTCAACAGAAAGACACTACTGATTCATGTTTAGCTTCAGAACTACAACAACTCCAGTATTCTGTCCTGCAGAAGTGGTATTGAATCAGCTACTTTCCCTTCCATATTTATGTGGGTGATTATTCATAAGGACTTGTGTGTGTCCAACCCAATTAACACAATCTGTTTTTCTTCCCCTTTTTTCAGACAGCATCTCCAATTTGTCAAGATAATTTGAACTCCCAGCTTGTCCTCCAACACACTGACAGTTCCACCTACTCTTAAGACACTTTAAGGCTTTTAGACTGGCATTTCCGGCAGGCTGGCCACTGAACCAGGCAGCCAATGTGTCGCTAAAGACGTGGGATTTGCTTCTCAGTTATGTAAACAGTATAAATTGTTAGGAACAACTTCCCTGTGCTTCTTCCTTCTGTCTGTGTCAGTTGCCTGCCTGTACTTCTCTGCTGGTACAAGTCTGTGGGAGGTTTGGGGTGGCAGCAGGTAGGATTTTCTTGCTATTTGTTGGCAACAGGAAACGCTGAGATTTTATGGTAGTGCAAAATTCACATTACAGCACAGGGCTCTTGAAGGTTTCTAAAATATTATTAGAGTGTGAGACCTCTACAGAGATGTATTCACTTCGCAGTAGCCTAGCAGGCTGAAGAGATTAGTATGTCTTTTAATACAACAGAAGCCTCCAGCATGCTTATGAGGACAGTCAATCACCATGGCCTGTTCCACTTGCAATATGCCATTTACTTGAGGAAAGGGAAATAATTACTGCATGTGGAAAAACCTGCAACAAAAAGAGCCCTGTGGGGAATATGTGCATGGATGCGTCAGGAATTCAGCTATTAATGGCTGGTTCAAGCCCAGAACTGGTACGAGAATTTGTTCGTGATGACCACAAAGAAGCCAGCACATCACTTGGTTTTCCTTTTGGAATTGCTTTTTTTGCCTCCTAAGAGTGGTATTTTGTTGATTCAGTAGCTGGCAATAATTGGTAAGGAAGTAGGACAGAATTGCAAAACTAATTTCTCTCCATATTAAAAGTGAGAATGAACGAGAGTTCCTCACTGTGCTGAATGGTTACTGTCTCCGAATTGTCTTCAAAGTACTTCAAATTAAGCCATTAAGTTATTCTACTTCAAAATGCCTTGTTTCTAATGAATAAGTGCCCATGCACTGCAGACCTGGATTCAATACATACTTATCTAACCACGTAAGACATGGTATCAGAGTTTCCAGTTACTAAAGAGTTCGTTTAGATAATTATATTCATCACTGATCCTAATTACTCTCCTGTGTTAACTGTGTTAAAATGAACAGACATGGGGATGTCATGGGCTTAGCTTCTTTTGCAGAAATGATAGTTTTGTCTGTATTTGCATTATAATGCTAAATTTCTACTTAGATACTGTCTCCAAGCCCTGCAGAAATAATCTTTCTGTCTGCAAAAGAACTGTATTTATTGTTTGGTGGGGGTTTTATTTTCATTATCAGATTTTTCTCAAATGTCAACAGGAAAAAAGGCATACTTGTACACCTCAAAGTGAAGAGAAACTCCACCTCTAACACTTGCAGTATTTGTCATCACTCACATTGAAAGAGAACAGTTTTGCATAAACATTCAGCGTTGTTTTCTGTTGCTATTTAGATTTCAGATAGTACAATTATCATACCTAAGGAAGTGAATGTAATTTAGTTTCAGCTAGCAGAAAATCCATATATTTCAACTACACCCCAAATTTCAGCCATCCCCAGAGTTAAAAACACTGAGGGAGACAATTCTACAACAAAGTGCTCACTCGGAAGTCTTCCCTTATAACGCTCATGGTAGCGGCTCACCTGCAACATGCTGGGGAGAACCCACTGGTACCCACTGAGGGAGAAGAGGTGGTTAAAGTGCACGGCTGTGTTGATGACTGTGGCAGCATACTGCCTCAACAAGGCACTGTCCTCAGGGTGCAGGATCAGGGCACCGTTGAAGACATTCAAGAACAGCATGATCTCATCCCCCCAGGGGAACTCGCTGGGCATGCCAAGGAACATCTCCTCCAGCAGCTTAATCCACAAGCTCTTCTGAAGAGTGTCCAGACCAAAGAGTTCTTTCCCAGCTGTCACAGAGAAGAGGCAACAGCAATCAGCTCTGTCCACCACAGCCAGCTTCACAATATTCCCAGAGACCAAAGGCTTCTCCAGGGAGCCATCCCACAACACTGATCATCGTTCTGCCTTTGTAAAATTACTTCACCCACCTTGTACTTTTGGAAGCTTGAGCAAACTTTGACTGAAAGCAACGCACATGAAGATGAAGAATGATATCACACAGGTCATCAAATCTGTCATCCCCACTGGTTGAAAATTCTCCTTCAGACGTCCCACACATTACAGGACACTGATGCAGTTACAATAAGGCTTCTAAAAACAAGTGCCTTTAGGGCCTGTTACAGAACTTGCCAATGCTTATCATCCTGCAACAGTGGTCTGTTTAATCCCCAAGTTAGACTGGAAACTCTACTTGACTTTCACATCAAAGTTTCTAAATGAGTGGGCTGTTTCTATATCCCTGCTGCAGAATTGATCCAGTCTTCACTGGAAGCCCATTGCTTCCTCAAAGTAGATGGCAAAGGATTCTAAGCAATCCTTTTTTAGTTGCAATTATGTTACTGGGCAAAGTATTGCAGCTGTAGTCTCATGCATAATTTTAATTCATAATTATAATTTATTCTCATGTGGGTCCAAAGAAAGTACCTTTGTCTGGAGACCTCTGACAGCAAAATACTTTCTGCTGTTGTACTAACAAACCAACAGCTATGTATCATTTATCACCTTTCAGTAATGCTACTGGTCTGTGTGTTTCTAAGGCAAATGAAGTGCCTCACAGAAACCTGCTGGGCTCCATCCAACCCACAGAGAAAGCTATCAAAAGCCATACCTTGGGGATCACTGAAGAGTGAGAACTCAGCATCAATGGCACTTCGGGGAAATGAAGGCAAGCGGAGGAGGTCCTCCTGGAGCATAGATACATGGGACTGCTTGTGGGCAGCAGGGATTTTCTGTGTCAGTGATATGAGGAACAACACCCGCCCCACCTCTTCTAGCTTGCGGGTGAACACCTGAGAGAGAGAAAGAGACAAAATCAGTCAGTCCAATCAAAAAGTTCTTTACAATATATATGCACTTTTCTAGGTTAGCTTCCATGGCTTTCCCTAATGGGAAAGATGCTTCACTCATGGGCCCAGAGGACTCCTGATATTCATAGGGCAGTGCTACACCCTTTCACTAGAATTTGTGTGACCATTGTCCTTCAGCCTAGCTCCACAAAGATGGATCATGCTTGTAAAAGGTTTTAACAACACTATTTCTATTTGACCCTGAGTGGCTGTCAACCACTTTGCAACTGTGCCATGCATTTTTTGTAGATTAATGTAAGCTTTGCTAATGTGAGAACCAAGTTGGTCAGAGGCAAACCAACTCCAAACTGAAAGCTATGAAGTTGCAGCTGCTCTCTGCAAGGTCTTGGACTATACTCAGCATGAGGCTGGAATTGTTATTTACCCTCTTGGTTGAGGTTGCTCATGTCTGACCATAGAAGATGTACGTACAGTTACAAAAGAAAAGCAGTCAATAAAACAAAGCAGACCAGATGCTGAGTTACTGCAAATGAGCAAAGTCCTGCTGGCTTCAGATTATTGCTTCCAATTTACATCAACTGGGAAACTGAGTTCCACTCTACCAGCCTCCTTTGAACTTCTGGTAGGACTAGTCAGGGTAGCTACTTCATTTTGATACTCAAAGTAACCATAAGGCAGAGTGATGCTCAGTAGCAGAAGCAACTTTCTTTGGGAGCAGTTTTAAGACAATTCTTAGCTACTGGGATGAAGCCAAAACTTGAAGTGTGTGGTTTAACATGTGACAAAGCTCAGCTTTCTGTGTCCTGCAGTCACTACGACTCTGCTCTGGGTGCTTAATCAATCAACAGTAAAGAAAGAAGTTTTCCATGGATTGCTGCTCTCTGGATAGACTCTACAGAGCTATTTTCTTTGATCAAGCTGGATGGTGTCCAGCAACTTTTTGCATGACTGCAGAGAGGCTGGTAGATGCTTGATTTAAGTTTTACCTTAGAAATATTTTGGCCTTTAAGTACTACAAATAGAAAAACGTGGAATGAAAATACTGCCCTCAAAAAACTGGACAGGCCATTTTAATACTTTTGGGTCATGTAGGGCATATCAAACTCATTTGATATTTGGGACACATCTCCTAGAACAACAGTGAGGATAATTTCTGCTAAAGAAGGAATTAAAATGATCCCAAGTAATTTCAGACTTCTATAGAGTTTCTACTAACAGATGCAGTACATGAAATGGTTCCCTATTCTGTACTGCACACACATGGGATGACATTAACTATATTTAGCTGCTGGTCCTCTTAATAAGCTTTATAGGCGCCTTTTTAAATCATTCCTGATGATAATTTCCTGCCCCTGCACTCACATGTTAGGGACATAACTACAGTTGCTGGGGTTTGGCTGGAATAATACAACTGTTAATACCAAACTCATACTGTTTAACTACATCCCTCCTTCTCACCCCCTTTATTTTATTTCCTGCTTGTTAGCATCCTTTGCAGGCACAGCTGGAGCAACTTTTCCCTAAATACACAATTCTGTGCTACTGAGACAACTTTGCTTTTGTGGAAAACAGAACATGGGGCTTCTAAAGGTAGAGTGAGCTCAGTACCACTGTTTTACTGTCAAAAGAATTGATACCTGTAGGGGTTTGCAGCACATTAATGGCACTGCCCTGCCACTTAGGGTTTAGTTCCTAAGGGAGACCTCCTGGGAGCTGTAGAACATTAGGATCAGACAGATTATCAGGTCATGAGGCTGGAAGATAGGGAGGACACTGCTCTTCTGAGGGCAAATATTCCACTGATAAAACAATTGCTGCTGCTGTGCCTCTGGAAGCAGCTATGATAAAAGACTGGCATCTGAGAGCAGGACAAGGAAGAGAGGCAGGTAACACTCTCTGCAGTGAGAGGACATAGAGGAAGGTGGAGGAGAGAATTCCTGCTCCACAGACAGAGGTCTCATTAAAGAAAGGAATAAGCAACTTCTGAAGCTAAGGCAACTGAAGCTTTTCTGGCTAAGTGTAGGAGAACACAAAATGATCCGTCTAAAAGAAGCTGGCTGGAGAAAGAGGCAGAAAATTCACATTGCATTCTTTGACTCTTCTTAAAATACTATACACCTGTCCAGTGGCACCAGAGCACAACTCATGCCAATTGCTACTTCTCCAGCAAAGCTCTCTATCTGCACACAGTATGAAAGGACTCTAAAGAAAAAGAAAGGTTTATTTACAGGGGTTTTTTTTGGCAGAGGTGTTTGAGAACAGTAAAATACCTGCTTCTGAATGAGCTCTTGACCCTTTTCTGGATGCATCTGCACCAGGTTGAGCTGGGGAGAAACCGACCTCCGGAAAGGATAGATGTCCCGGACGTAGGTCTGCCAGGAAAGGAAACAAGTGTGTTTTAAACAAATGTAGTCGCAACAGCATCACTCGACAGAACTGAATAAAAGACCCTTTAGCCCGTCCTGAAGCTTCTGGGTACAGGCTTTTAGACAGTGTCAGGCACCACGGAAGAACATAAACTGAAAGGAAATTTACTCTTTTCTAAGACAGCTAGATGATAATGACTTAAAAGCAAGGGACTCCACTTCTGCCTCTTTCTTCTTCTGTCAAACTCCAATCTTTCATCATACACAACTAACCACCAGAGATGTTGTGTCCACAGGACAGAATTATCTCTATATATAGGCTGCTTATTCTCTTCTAGATAACCCTGATGTTTAAAAAAGGTTCAAAACGGGAAGAACAAAGTCATCTGGACCTGACCTTTGCCTTACCTTGTTGTAATGAATAAGATTCCATCGCTTATCCATTAAAAAGTAATGAGAAGACTGAGTTTCAGGTATGTTAAAAAACTCCAAACACTCCTGAAAAGGAAGAAATAAAACCATCCTGTTACTTATGAGTTGCCTTGTACAAAGACCACAATACCCAAATGAAGAATATCCAGCTAATAATGCGTAAAGGCACAAACTGGCACACCTCAAGCTGGCGCACTCTTCTGGCATTAATTCCTAGTATCTTTTTACAATCATAAAGTACATGAGCATGTTTTTGTTAATCAAGGCATGCTGGTATCACAGTCCTGAAGACTGATCTAACTTATTTTCGTGTTTTCACATCACACATATTGTCTGGCTACATAAGACACATGGGTATCACAGCTTCCATTTCCATACTGCGTATTTATCAAGTTTTAGTGATAGGTGATGAACAGAAACACTAAAGTTCCTACCCTTCAAAGCACTGAGATGTGATTCTCATTCAAATTCACCATAGTTGCGTGAACTGAAGGCATTTACAAATCTGCTTCCTAAGTGGCTCAGTTAAGGCCATTTTTGGCAGAAGGGGGAACTGATGTCACATCTCCTAGATCATCAGGGCTACTGAACCACCACTTCCACTCTGTTCTTGATCATTCTGTTGTCTTTACTGTTGATAAAACCAAGCATTTAAATGATGTATGTATTTATCCAAAGGATAATATACAGCAAATACCCAACAGGCTGCATTGTCTTCAAATGTAGTTGCATTTGTGGGGTTTTGGCTGTCTGTGAGGTCAGGGCATTTCTATTGTCCTTTAATATGGGATCCTGTTTGTTGCCAACCAAGCTGTTCTCACAGGGAGACAGAAATGCCTGTGAACAAAACTTCCCTCCCCAGCACTGAAATAGGATGATCAGACAGAATGTATTGCTGGTATACAGGTATGACAGGTAAATGTACTATTAAGCAGTTTGTCAGGTTCAAAAGCTCACTCCTACCTTCAGAAGAGCCTCAAACTGTGTGTCCTCATGGACTGGTAACTGAGTTGGGATGTCACATTCATTCTGTCCATGCACGACAAGGGTTTTTGTGCCTAAAGGAAGAAAAACAGTTATATTCTCTCTGGCCTCAATTTGAAAAGACTGCCCATGGAGAAAAACTGATAGTTAAAACTCATTCCTGGGCAGACAAGCAATGCCAGTCCTGCCTGGAATCCAGTTGTAGTGTTAGCATAGTCTCATACTTCACAGTTAATGAGAAGTTGATCTGTCCCTACAAAATATGCTGGCTTTAGGAGCAACTGTCACTCTGAGTAAGGAACAAAACTTAAAGGTCAGATCTGTTTTTCAGCAAGATATCTTTTGCCTGTCTTGTGACAGCCTAGGCTCACAGCATGCTCTTCTTGGGCTCTCTCAAGACTTAAATGAGAGAAGAAAAGGCTGTGAAGAGACCTTTTGGAGCCTTCCAGTACCTAAAGAGGGCCTACAAGAAAGCTGGGGAGGGACCTTTTACAAGGACACATAGTGACAGGACAAAGGGGGATGGCTTTAAACTGAAAGAGAGTAGATTTAGATTAGATATTAGGCAGAAATTCTTCACTATGAGGGTGGTAAGGCACTGGCACAGGGTGCCCAGAGCAGCTGTGGCTGCCCCATCCCTGGCAGTGCTCAAGACCAGGTTGGATGGGGCTTGGAGCAACCTGCTGTAGTGGAAAGTGTCCCTGCCCATGGTACGGGGTTGGAAGTGGATGAGCTTTAAGGTCCCTTCCAACCCAAACCATTCTATGGTTGCATCAAATCAAGCTGAGTCTGAATGGTATAGTCTTGCAATGATTATCCTGCCAGCCTTTCACAGTTCAACTGTCACGAAGCTCTGGATTGAAAAGACTGTTCTAACTCACTTTCTGTTTGCTTCTTTTAGAGCTCTTAAAGTGGCTTCCTGAATCTCAGTGAATTAGAGGTGAAATTTACTGAGATCTCAGCTTAAGAAAAACTGACTTCAAATATGCAGCCACTTGTAGCAGATCTTTCTCTGATCCAGTTCTGATGGATCTTTTTGGTAGAGTGTGTCATGAACTTGGAAGTGAATGACTGAGATTTAAAGACTCATTTCTTATACCTGGCATTGAGGCAGTCACCAGCAGCTTTACTTCACACTGTTCCTTCTTCATTGTTTGTTTGAGATCCTTGAAGAAGAGTCCTTCTACATAACCCACCACTTCCCAAAGGAAGGTAAGTGTGGCAGAAATGGCATCCATGCCCCACCCACACGGAGTGCGTACAAAATACATGATCAGTCCTACCTGCAGGTAGTAAGAGGAATATCAGGTGGTACACAGTGTTTTAACTGGACAGAGCATTGTCTAAACACAGAACAAGAACATTGTTCTTCTACCTTTCTTCACTCAGAGGGATAAACTCATTAACTATATCCTGGAAGTTTCTATGTACTACAGAACAATCTGCCTGTACTGTTCTTCCTTTTTCTGAG
>WYDI02031698.1:114836-141022 GCA_009867235.2 Psittacus erithacus
AGGTTGTGGGCAAAAACTACTCCTTTAGCCCAGCCCAGCTGCAAAAGCCATTGTAGAAGAGCAAAAGGGAGAATCTTTCCAGTAAGAGATCCCCTTTGCCTTCTGCTCTGTAGTGCTGCCACAAAGACACCTCCAAACAACAGAAGGCTCCTAGAGCCATCTATAGCTTCCTAGAGCCTAGTCTACACCTTGTCTATTTCATCATTTTTCACTATCTTGAAATAAGCTGTTATATTTGCTCCAATAGGACTGTTCATAAGCAAAGCACTTTCTGAATCAAAATAAAGTAAAATAATTAAAGGTTTCTGGCACTGGGATCCTTCTATTGGTCTGTAACTCATTTTCTATAGTTCAATTTAGAAATTGATGCTTAAGGGTTTAACACAGAAAATAAAGGTTCCTTCTCCTCTTCCTAGAAGGACTGAGCTAGGGATTTGATCAGGAGATATGAGCTATGTAGGAAAATTTAAGAGTGTTTATCTCCTTGCAGATCTGAAGTTCATCTAAGATTAATTTTTAGGACACTTGCAGGCAGAAGTGAGATTCTGGGCTGCACTTGGACCCAGAAGCTACTCACCAAGTAGTTAAAGAGGATATGAGACGTCTGGGCAGGAAAGTCTCCGATGTTCAACAAAAGCTTCCTTAACATATACATCAACTCATCCTGGAAGAAGACAAATGTTTTTTCTTTCCATCACAAAATAGAGAATGGATTTCACACTCTTGTCCTCTCTGGCTTTGTTTCTTCCGATTTTTCCATACTCCCATGTTCAGCTATGTCTCTCAGCGTATGAAGTAGAACCATATGCTTGTGTCTGCTCTCGTATTTCCCAAAATAAGGCCCAGGGCACAGCACCCAGGTCAGTGTCTTCTATCTCAGAGAGACCAATACCTCCTATTGCAAATTGTACTGACTATAGGATCCCGATTCTGCATTCTTCTCCCTGTGACAATCCCTGTGTTACTTATCACAACTGACTATCTCAATGATCTGTGAAATCTGTCGAGTTCAGGTCAACTCAATAGCTGTGGCTGCTGGGTAGGAGGCATGGGCAGAATATGAACTCTGCTTTAAATGTAGACTAATTAGTTTCTTATGGCAGGAAGGGGTTGTAGAGGGCAAGGAATGTCACATTCAGCTAAGGACAGGCAGACTGTAACACAGATTTCTTATATAGTCCTCATCCTCCTACCCACAACAAATTTGAGCTAGTGTTACGTGCATGAATATGTATAAGGTCAATGATACATCTACTAAAACTTCCTAGGAAATGCACCTGTTCTCTGTATTCTGTACTCATGGTTGTAGTAGGTCCTTGAAGAGATGGTAAAACAGCAGACTCTGTTAGCTTAGAGGTCTCTAAGGCTGGATGGTGTATAGCCTCCTTCTCAAAGATATCGAACAAACAGAACTGAACTAATATAGAAGCTTTGGAGAGATGGCTGAGAAGTCTCAGAAATAGTGAGGCCACTGAGACACGATTACTCAAGGAACTGAAAAGCAGCCTCTCCTGGCCTTTCTCAAGGTTTAATATTGACTTTGTAGTCAGTTCTCAGGTGGTGGCTTGGCAGCTGAGGACAGTGATATTACTGATGTCTTATACCAAGTGTACACTTGAGAAAGTGTTATGGAGAGTCTCACTGCCTTTCATCGAGCCAGAACTGGTATGCCTTTCTTCCTTAAAGCTCAGCTATGGCACTAAAAAGCAGTCTAATAATCCAGGGAGAGACAAGGCCATCCCCCGTCTTTCAGAGAAAGCTCAACACAGTTGCACAGGTGGAGGCAATATTGACTATGTTAGATAGAAAGTGTTGTACGTTATTAAGCAGCTGTTCAAAACTTGGCTTACAGCAAGTCAGATCCATAGTAGTGGTAAATCAGCTGCAACCCATTTACATTAGTGGACAAAGATTGAAGCCAGCTGCTGATATGGCCTAAAAGATTTCCATCTACATTATGATAGCAAATGTTCCTCTCTGGTGATGCCCACAACATGATCCTGCTTACAGCAGTCCTCCCCTGCTGTAAGCAATACATACACTCACTGGGGAGAGGAAGTTTACCTGTCGGTTGCTGATTGTGAGCTTCTCAAGGAAATGGCGCAGAACTGTAGAGGGGTCTTCGATTAAGCAGTTCCACAGAACCTGCTGGGCAACAGCACTTACTGCAGAAGAGACAGAAAACAAGGTGAGCACTGTCTTGGAAAAGCCTTGAACTGGTACACTTAGACACAAACATTCCTAACTTCCTACCACAATTGTCATGTTTCTGACTGAAACACACAGGAGCCTCTTTGATGCACTAAGATTCCTGGTCATCAGTGTAGTCATCTCAAGCAATACTGATGGAACTGATATTTGAACCTTGCCTAACTACTGGTGCTATGACAGTAAGCACTTGGCCACTGAAGTCAGAGGAATAATAAAGAAATAACTATTTGGATTCACAACTCCAGATGAACAAAACTGGGTATTAAAAAACATGAATTCATGTACTTTTTTGTTCATGCATGTAAGTTCAACTTCACAGTGATGCATTGAGAGATTCTGTCTGGTATTGGTGAACAGTATGAGACAGTTAGCAGGGAATTGTGTTGATAAACAACTCCCCAAAATGTAATTAATTGGAATTCTGTGAAGACTAAAAACAATAGAGAATTAGTCATTATTTTGCCTTCAGTACTCAGCTCCTGATCACAACATGACACACACATTATTTGGGTGGCTGACTACATCCACCCAAAACTGAACAAAAAATGTAACAGAAAGTTAAATGTGCAATCAGCCGACATGCTGAGTGATGAGAAAGGAAGGAAGGGCAACAGTCCACCATCTACAAACATTTTAGAGAAACAAACACAGAAAAAATGCATTTTTACTTTACGAATACATCACAGACCATAACCAGAATGTTCAAGCTGTGTATAGGTGGATTTCTGTTTGACATGGGATCCAAGAAATGTTGGTGGGAATAGACCTCCAGAAGTCTTTAGTTCAAGCCCTGCTAGTCCAAGTCCAGACAGAGCAGGACTGTCATCTACACCAGATTACGTCAACCATGGCTTTGACTAGCCAAGCCTTAATAGTCACTGTGGATGGAGAATCAATGGAAATTGCAGTATGCCCCTAGTTATGAAGTTTCTTCCAAATTTCTAATCTGAACACTTCCCAAGTTGTAACCTCTATGTCAGAGTTCCTCTAACTCTCTATTTCCTTTTTCATCACACCAACACACCCAGACTCTGCAATCACTCCTCACAGAACGCCTGTTTAGGCCTCTTACCATCCTAGTGTCCTCCACCAGGCCCTTTTCAACTTCTCAGTATCTTTCTTGAACTGGGCTTTTTTTAGGGCCCCAGAGGGTTAAAAAAATCCCTCGAAACCAAAACATAAATTATGAAGAAAAGAAGGGAAAACCCTAGAGTCACATTTCTGTCATGAATCTACTTTCAAATAGCTTGTGAGGATTTAATAGCTTATTCGCTAAGTTTTCAACAAACATATAACAATGTATAGCACATAATACTTCTAGGAAACATGAACTGTGAGCAAATACAAGGTTGTGTTACACTTCTTTTCCACTTTAGTTATAGCTCCTAGCAAAAGTAAGAGTTTAAAGCGCTGGCAGGCTTTGCCACCCTTAAGCAAGAATCCCTTGAAGTTCAATCTAGGTGAGTACCAGCTACTCCATCCTCCCGGACTTCTCCATCTTCCATCAAATGGACAATGGGGAGCACTGCAGCACAGATGCAGGCTGGAAACACAGCTTGAGGTGGTTGTGGCACATGATGGTTTGGAGTATGCTCTGTAGTGTGCTCTTCATCTGGAGCAGGAAGAACAGTAGAAGGCTAGTGTTAGTGAATAAGCTGTGGTATTATCCAGTTAAGTCAGATAGATAAACATTTACATTAGGTGCTATACAAACAGAACAAAATGATAGGCTGTCTGATCACTGAGTAAGCACAGCAGGTTTACTGCTGTCGCTAAGAAGAAACTGAGCCTTAAGCCAACCTCTTGATCAGAACTGTCATTGTACATATACATTTTTTCAATTTACATTTCTTTCCTTGTAGGATTTGATGCAATCACATCTCATTACCATTTTTCAGCTAGAGCGCTCCCCGTGGCACTACTCTCTAAATGAAACATGAGCAGTAAGAGAAGACATTGTGATAGCAGGGGTGAATAAAATAGAGCAGGGCAATAATTTATTAGAAAGTGGCTCAAGCTTGAGAATACATTCGGCAAAAGGAAATTCCACCAGCTTTATGGGTCAACAGGAAAGGGTTCCAGTGAATGAAGTCTTAGGAAAGGACACTCCAAAGTAAAGGCAACCCACCTTCTGCACTGACTGCTGACCGCACTGACCAGACAGAGCCACGCCGGAAAGAATAGTTCCTATGAGATGTACTGGAAGTGCAGGAGGGGCTCACAGAGAGACGGCGGGAGGCCAAGTTGGCAACTTCTTCTACTGACAAAGAGAATGGGAAATGTCAATCCAGATCCAACTGACAGATTTTAGGGAACTTTCTGAAGGACAACACTTACAATTAAACTGGAACACTGAAGATTCAAGTGAGGTAACACTTAAAAGGCACAATTTACCATCTATGGAAGAGCAGTCACACATGCAAGTTGCACATGCTTTGAGAACTAGTAGAGCATTGTTCCATTAAGACTGTTCAGTGCTTCAGTGCATCACACTGTAACCAAGTCTATATACAAGTCTCTATACTTCTTTTCATCTACATCCTGTTAACCACCATGGCTGCTGGTGTTTAGTATTTCCTAAGAATTAGGATTTCTGCAAACAGATTTCCCAATCTATGCTGAGATCTGAACATCACTGTACTCACCTATGGCACACACTGGAATGCTTTTAATGAATCTTTGGCCTCTGCTCGCCTGGACCAATGAAAACCTGCACCCAAAGACTAAGCCTTTCATGATATGTCATGTAACTTAGGCTGTCTGAAAGATTGATACTGAGATTGAGCTGGTCAGCTAGGCTCCCCACTAGTCACCATAAAGGTAGAAAACTGTAGGGGCAATTCAGCCTATCCAAAGCTGTGCCTTAAGACAGATACTGGCAAAGGGAGATTCTTCCTGCTCTGTAATTATTAAAAGGTTAAAGTTAGGAAAGACAAATTTCATTCCTAGTGTTGCCTTTCCTCATTGTGTTAAATCCTGCAAGATGATCAGAGTTTTGAGATGTTAAATGCTGGCAAGTTTCACTGAAGCTGGGGGAATAGGGGGAAAGCAACTTCAGGTCACATAGAAGGTACGCAGTATGTCCAAGGTTTTATGTTTTCCTTGCACTAATTTTTAATGACATTTTTTCTCAATGACTTGAACTTTCCAGCAAATGGATGTGGCTGTGACTTCCTTAACACTAACAATCTATGTTCCTGGACATCACACCCCTAAGCAGTGCTCTGTGTTGGTGGTATGTGCTCCTAGGTTCCTGGAAGGCAGTTCCTGGCCCTGGAGCACACCTTCTTCTTCCTGCTCTGAGCTTGGAGTGCAGGTTGGCTCATAGCAGGCCTCCTGAGTGATGGGGATGGCAGTGATGAGACTGGCTTCCCGGCCCAGGCGTTTCTTCTCTTCCTCCTGCTGCAGGTTCTTCAGGATGTGCTCTGCTCGCTGATGGGAACGCGACACAGCTCTGGCTGAAAATGACTTCTGTCAGGAAGAAAAGAGAAGGAGCATAGCCTGAGGGTTTTAGTTGAGATGCACACATCCGGCATTTTCTGCCAGAGACCTCAGTGACATTCAGCAACTCTGTTTCTAAATGCAAATCAGACTAGTGCTAGCTGACCAGAAATTCACCAGAAGACTCCTCTTGGAGCTATGTCTCCAATAAGCCTCACTGCAGACTTCTCCCAACAGACACCACATGAACCAGTGCAGAGAAAATGCACTGAACTGTCTGTCAGGCAGTTTGAGTGAACTGATCTTGGAGAGAGACCAGCTGTGTGCTCCTAAGATGTGAGTTACCATCTCTCCCAGGGATATGACATGT
The DNA here is from genome assembly GCA_009867235.2 of Psittacus erithacus. NCBI lineage: Eukaryota > Metazoa > Chordata > Aves > Psittaciformes > Psittacidae > Psittacus > Psittacus erithacus. The sequence continues at coordinate 120,859 of WYDI02031698.1, forward strand.
AGTACAGCACCTCAGTGAGCACACAGAAAAGCCTTATGCCCATGTAGAAAATTCTGTGTGCCCTACACAAACTGTGTACTAGATTTTTCACAGCTGAGAAAGACAAGAAAACTCAAGAATTTAGTCCACATATTTTGGCTTAACTTTCCCCATGCTGCTACAGAGAAAAAACAGTGCTTACTCTTGCGATGTCTGCTTACCGACTGATCTTCATTTATAGGATCCTGCACACTCCCACTGCACTGAGGAACCCAGGGTGGGTCAAACATTGGCACAGATGGCATCCCCAGGACAGGAGAAGGTAGAGTGAAGTTTATACTTGGAGGAGGGATCTAAACATAAACATGAAAGACGTTTTAATAAAGCAGACTATTAGTAACGTCAGTACTGCTAAGTACAAGTACCCAGATTACCAAGATTACATCTGCAAACTCTTCCCAGCTCTGTATCTCACTGCACTGTAACACCATGACACACATTTCTTTCTTTCATTCTCTGATGTTTTTCCTGACCTGTCCTCCCCCAATATCCTCTCCCCATTTTATACAGGAGTTCTACACATCACCTCCCCCACTAGTGTGATTTACACAAGCACTTTTTTCTCTAAACAGACTTTCAGGCAATTTCATGGCACTTGTTGTTACACATCCAACCCATCAGGCACGTTGTATATGGCAACATTGTGCTTCATGTGTCCTATCTACCTTGAAGATCTGCTGTGCTCCCTCTTCCATCCTTGGCCAGACTTGATACCTAAACCTCCAGAGAGTGTGAAATTTGAGGATGGCATTCAGCCTTTGCACTGTCTCTGGGTGATGAAATTCGGACATCAGCATGTCAGAAACAGCCTCTGGCACTTTCACAGCACACAGCAGGAACATGGCAGCTGCAGGGACAGAACATCTCATCATCTGTTTTCCTTAATAATGTGTTTATTTGGCAGAAAAAAACTGCAGCTGTACAAACCCCCACCAAAAGAAACCTAATCTTGACTCCAGAAATGAGATCAGCAGTCTGCCAGGCCTAAAGAAAACTACTACTTCATGAAACCAAGCACATCTGATTCCACCTTCTGGAACCACACAGTGTTACGTGTGAGGCTAGGAAAAGCTTCTGGAAAACCTGCTTTTAAACTAAAATACAGCTTTGCTCTTCCCACTAAAAATGTCAGGTCTTGACTGGTTTAAAATAAAAAGCAGCTCTTGAAGTATCAGGACCAATTGAGTTTGGCTTTGAAAGATACCACTTCTGAGTGATTTCTGTGATGATGAATAAAGACTGGTTTAACAGAAGCTTTGCCTTTCCCTCAGAGCAGAAAAGAGTGCCCCAGCAGAGGTCCCACATGTCTGCTTTCATGGATAAAACCAAAAAGAAAGGTTCTTAGTTAAATGGTCACCGTGCAATGATTGCAATCTGCCTCCAATTAGAAATGGAGTTGCTATGAACTGCAAGACAAAGGACCAGATCACAATGGGAAACAGCACAATAGAAGTTGAGCTGATCCACAGTTGTTTCGATTGAGCATTGTGAATATAAACAGGCATAGTCAAACTCCAGATGATGGAGGCCAATTAATCTAAATGGGTGTCTGAGAGGCACTGAGCAGGAAACAAAAGCAGAGGCAATGGTGTTGCTGTGGGAGTTCAGTGGGTGTGAGGGTCTGTGGCTTCTGTGACCAGTAACTCACCACAGAGCACTGGAGACAATCTGTCTAGGTTTGGTGCCTGTTCCTCCACAGTAGAAAGAGGACATCTGCCATCCTGTTTGCCTCAACATTTATTCAGAAGATGCTAGGCAGGAGTGCTGTGATGATGGGAGGCAGCCCCCACCGTGTAAAAACAAGGCTGCTCTTTAACTGCTGAAGTCCTGCCTTGCACTGCACAGGCTCTGTTCCTGCTCCAAACCTGTACGGACCTTCCTGTTTCACCAACCCATAGAACTTTCTACTCTTTGGTCTTTTCAATGTAACTATGTCAAGTCTTAGTATGACTGATTTAAGAGTGGGCTCAAAAGAAATACTGCTTCGGAAGAGGTCAGTAGATGGTGCTGTTGTACACTAACATAGGGCGCTTTTTAACCCAGCTCGCAAATAGCAACATCATGAGTTTTCAGGGTTTGACCTTAATTAGTGCAATTTATTCTTGGGCTGAAATAACGCCTAATTAAAAAGCTAGTTCAGACCCTCAAATGGATTTTAATCCTCCCTTCAGGAAGGAGAGAAGGAGGAAGATGTGTCTCAGAGGCTGCTTTGGAGGAGCAGCCAGCTAGTACTCCAAACAGGTCCAAAGAAACCTTTGGTGGCACTCAGTCTCCTCCACTACAAAGCTGTCTTGCACAGTCTTGTGATCTGCTGTGAGTTGTGCAGCCAGGGCAGCCATACTAAGTTGTTTTGTTCTCCTACCTGCTGCTCCTGCCATGTGTTCATCTACACTGAGCAGAAGCTCCCACGCTGCTGGCTGGATGTCCCCATACATCTCTTCTGTGAGGATAGGAGCTGCTTTGATTAGCAGTGACAAAGGCGCAGGAGAGAGGCTCATTACCTGCAAAAAAACCAAGCCATGCCTTACAGCTGAGTTGTGCAAACTCTTCACAGTGAACAACACTCAGTAATGTTAGACCAGTTTTGGTCTGCACTGATGACTTCTAATTTCAGTCACTTCAGATAATGCTTCATAGAATACAGTTACTTTCAGCCTACAATGAAAAAGCAGTGTTTGCAAACTGGTTCCTTGAGTTTTTTGCTAGTTACTCATGTCACCAAAACACTGATGAAGAGGACAAAAGAAAAGCCAAACTTTCCCAAGGTGGTACACAGTGATACAGATCCATGAAAATCTCACAGACTCCTAAGACCAGCCCTGTGAAGAGCGTGCTGCTTCTTCAGGAGCACTGAACAAGGAACAACAAAGAAAACCACTGCTGTAAACTGACAGGTTGTATTTAAACACATTTGTGGAATTTTGAGATATTTTTCTTATTTTTATATCCCCAGTTTTGACACGAGTTACTGCGGGAAGCCAGAGATGCAGAATGTGATTTAATAGAGCTACATGTTTAAAGGATTCTTTGATGGGGATACCTTAAGAAGCTTAAATTAGCATGACTTGTCTGAGGAAAACATGCAGGGCTGAACTGATTGATATTCAGGAATAGTTCTTCACATGGGCTTGCAGATCCTTATATATTTCCCTTCTTGTTGCAGCCTAACCTTACATCTAAGTATCAGCCTCCCTAACTAGCATATGGCCTAGTAATTACCTGGTGCCTGATGTATTTTAGCATCCCAGAGTCTTTCTTCCCTTCCAAATTGATATCAATCACTCTTTTCTTTAGAGAAGGAGTTCTCAAGCATGACTTGTCAGAGCACTGAAAAGAAAAAAGTAGAAAGAAAGAAAGAAATGGAGCTTACATTTAGATTTCCCAAAATGTGGAGAGAGACATCATGGACAAGAGAGATTTCCATAAACTACAAGTCATACAGTAGCAGAGCTGTAGCTCAAAGCCTTCTCCTGTGCTGGCAAAAGGCCTGGTTATCAGTGAGAAAATGTTAGAAAGAGAAGAAAATCGGATGAGACAGTGTTTTTCCCAATGAAAGCTTAAAGCAGAAGCCAGTAAACCAAACAAGGAATGTGAATGGGCTATGTGCAATCTTCCCAGGTGGTACATCCATCTATTTCAGGAGAACAGTACTTTGAGAAGGTTAGAGGTAAGAGATCTGTAGTTTCCCTCTTTTTTCCTAGCTGTTCCCTAAAGCTTTGATGGTCTGATGAATGATGAAATGTGTATCACTTTGCCTTGCAATTTAAAGTTGGAGATGAAACAACACGCAGTAATTCATGGTGTTGTTTCGCTGCCTTTCACGAACACTGCCAGCTGCTCATTTCAAGCCCACCTTCTGTGGAGGAAATGAGTGCCTCTCTTCCTAAATAACTGACACACAACCTTTCTGTGCTAGAGGACGGTTACAGTTTCCAGGAAAGCAGAATCATTACCTGCTGTTTCATCTGCTCTGTGCTTTGTTCCATACAAATACCCTTTGATTTTCTTACTTGACAGGAAACAATCTGCTAATTGACAAAGAAACATTATGAACTTGTTTCCAACTTCATTTTCCTCATACAGGGATGATAACCTCTTTACCCAACTGAAATCTTCATAAGAGTTTTATGAACACTTTTGTTTTCAATGTTATAGCAAAGTAGTTGAATGACTCCACCATTACAAGTATTCAGAATAACTGCAGTCTGTCTGCTGCGATCAGGTATATGAAAGGATTAAGCAACTATTGACATGATTCAGCTAGTACCTGGGTGGGCACTTCACTGAAAGCAGAGATTGATTTCCACTGAAGTTAAAGGCATCACTAAAGCAGCTAAAAAGGCATAATCTTGTATGACTATCCTCCTGAGCTGGTATTAAAAGTGTGCCAGTGAAGAAACTGCAACATTAAAGACTAACGTACACAATCCCTGGAACAGCTCTGAGCGTTCAAACTGAAAAGAAAGAAATTAATGCAAGATTTTACAAGAACTTCAAGAATTATTCTTATTAACAGATGAGAAGAAACACGGAAAAAGAGACTGGGCTCCAGTGGCTGATAGAGGCTATAAAAGAACAGGTTATAAGCTTTTAAGTGCCCTTATCAGCAACTAAGATTCTTTCCAATCAATACAGATTACATTCCTTCCATAATGCTAAATGTAAAGCTGTGTTTAAGATAGGATGTATTAATTTTGCTGCGAAAGAACAGTTTGGGCACATTATGCAGTTCTTGAAGGTAGTAACAACCTGCCCAGGCAAACCCCAAACATTCTGCTTTTTCCATCTACTCACTTCCTTTTGCTTTTTGCCTCTTGCCACAGTGTTCAACGTGCTGCTTTCTCGCAGAGAGTCCACCGTGTCTCCATACAGGAGTTTGATGGCCCGGACAAGGCGAGCACAGGACCGGCTGTGATGGAGGTAGCAGTGTGGGTGACAGTAGTCAATGTGGGTACATATGAAACTTTGTTGGTTGCATAACAGGATCATAACCTTGAAAAGAAAAAAAAGAGAACAGTTACCTACAGAAAAGAGCATTACACAGAGAACTGCACAAGGCAGCCACTGATGGAAGCACACAAGCTAACTACCTAGGCATGGCTAAAGAAACATTAGTGTTAACAAAGCAAAGAGACAGAGTTGCTGTTAGATGTGTATGTCTGGCTGGTGGCAAGATTAAGGCTGAGGAAAACAGTCTGCAGAAAAGCTCTTGTATTACCACTCTGAGATGAGGGCTTACACTGGAAATGTCAACTACTCAATCATCATTAAAGCTGCAAACACACCAGGTTCAGGGGTTAGTTTCCTTCAAGGAACCTGAAAGGAAATGTTTCAGTATGCTCTCAAGTAGGAATAAGATGTGCCAGTTGTTCCACCTATGCTTCCTTCACTGTGCTTGGGTAGGCTCATCCACGTTCTATTTCTGGTGGTGCTGCCATATGGCAGGTAAGGAGTTCCAAACCTGTCTAAGAAACAGTAAATATTGGGCATTTAGCTGTTCTGAGCTCTGCTGCAGCCACACTGCTATTAGTCCCTAAACTACTTAATTAAAGACAGCCTCAGGTAAATCTACACTGCAGTGACTGCTCTCTGCTGTGACTCAGACGGTTTCTTTCCAGAGGAGCAAAGCTCAGACCAGTAGCTCTTTGGACATTGTTCTTCACATCAGTACATAAACCCAGCCACTTCTAGCACTTTGATGAAAACACAAAAGCATTCACACTTCAGGTCATAACTGGCCTTTATGAATCCTTTTCATCCCAGACCTAGTGCAGAAATACCCAGAACTACCAGAAAGAAGCTATCCCACCTTTTCCATCCATTTATGATCTGTGCTGGCTCTTTTAAAGCAAGGGAGCCACATCACTCACAATCCTCAAATATTTAGGCTTCTAAAAAGCCAGGAGCTTAATTTAAAACAAATCTGTGCTGTGTATGTGGGATTCTTGCCTCTGTCTGACCTCAAAATAACATGAAGCCAGACAGGCAATCAGGAATAACTCAAGCTGCTGGTGTTGTATCGATATGCAAATGGTATAAATCCGATCAGCATTGTATAGCCTCTACCCCACCTCTGCTCCACTGTTATAACTTGTAGTTCAGTACTCAGACACAGAGTAACGACATCACACACTGGATTGCCATAAAGGACAGCAAAGGAAATGCTGGTGCCTGCATAGAAGCAACTGGAACCAATGATCCTTTTGAGTGGTTTACTTGCGAATATGCAGTAAAGCAGGGGTTTTTTGCCTGTAGTTTTAGTGCCCACTTACCCGCACCTTCCTTCCAGCAAACAAAACCAGAAAGTTCTCATACGGTATCAGTACTTGCGTGGCATTACCTGGAACAGGTGATTTTTCAAACCCTCCTTTCTCCAATGCAGGCAAATCACATGCAAAGTGAGACAAACATCTCGAGCTCCCATCAGTTTATGCCTCATGTTTATGAGTCCATGCATCCTCCCACACTGAGCAAAGGCACCATGAGTTATCCTAAGCTGCAGGCTAGAGAGATGTCTTTATCCTTTAGCAACTCATCGCCTCATACATATTCTCATGACTAACATACTCAGTTTAGTACACAGGAATTTTCATAGGAAGTGTAATCATTACCAATAGCATTAGAGTACTGACAGAGAAGCAGGGTAGTCCAGGGACTGAACTACTAGCTTGCAAGACATGACATTTGAGTTCCCTCCTCTGCCATCCTCTTCCAAAAAAAGACAACTATCCAGAACTACTTTTCACATCACAGTATTGGATTAAGCCTGTTCTGGCCCAAACCCCATAGGAATGAGGCAGCTGAGAGCAGACTGTGTCAACTGCTTGGGGGAGAGTGTGGGGCATCAACTCATTATTGGCAACTATCTTTCTCAAAGGCAACTAAGAAGTCAAAAAAGCATCTGTCCTCATATACATGTGCAGGATACAATCAGTCTGTGTACAGGGAGTTAACCTGACTCTTCTCCAAAAGACACTGTCCATACTGCACCATCACAGTGTGTCACGAGAGAACAGAGAATACGAGAGAATACCAGTGGACTGAACCATGCAGACTTGCCCAACGGACTTTTGGCATGTCTAAATTACAGGTACAGAGATCACCCAAATGGATGTCTTAGGCCCTGCATGATCAAAACACATCTGCACCGTTGTACTCCTCATCTGTTGGATACAGTAGAAACTACACAAGGCCCTGTTGGGTTACACATCATGATAAAATATATCTAATGGAACCAAAGAAAATGTCCCAAAAGTAGGTATTTTTCCGCCCCAACAAAATGCATAATTAAGCTCATTGTCGTAGAGTTACTGGAGACAAAAGTATATAAATTGGCTCAAAAAGGGGTTAGAAAAACTCCCTAGGAAAAATTTTCTTGTAGTTAGGAAACATAGTGGTCATGACAGAACCTCCAGCTCAAGCAGCTTCTAAAATACCATTTCCCAGAAGCTGGGAGCCCAGCTCACACTGCAGCCCATTCTGTTACTCTTCCTGAACTACCCTTACTAGCCATGCTGAAAATAGAACACTGAGCTAATGGATTTCTCAGCTGAGGGAGGATGGCTGTCCTGGCACACTAGAGAGAAATATTCCCTTTCTGCCATACAAATTAAATACACAAAACAGAGGGAGCAAGACAAAAGCTTTCTGGTTTTAGTCCATGTTAGAAATGACAAACAGACATTTCCAAAGTTCACAGCTTACTTACAATTGAGATCCTTGGTGCTACATGAAGAAAGCACAGATTGTGATCTGGTTATTGCCAGCATGAAGGTTTTCCCACTGAAAATGCCATCCTTGAGAGCACTGGAAGTGACTTATACTCACATGCAGCCATGACATGTTCTGATGATAGTTCTCCTCCGCGCCTGTGTTGCTCAGCACCTCGGGCTCAATGCTAGGTTCGCTCGTGCTCCAAGGGCTCCCTTCTTCAAAAGAAAAATACCCAAAAGGTGGTTGTTTTTATTGCTCCCTGTGTGCGTTAAGACTAGGGACAGCACTTGTAAGCCAGGCCAGCCTTGTGGGAACACACAATATGCCACACTGGAGAGACTGCATTTGGACACCCCTCCCCAATCCTTGTATCATGCTGGCTTGACAATTACAAGAACCATTTAGGCTTGGCTCACAGGCCATCTTGTCAGCAGCAAACACTGCTCCCTCCCCACTTTTTTCTTCAATGGAAGGGGAGAAGGTAAACAAAAAACATCAGAAACAAATTCTTTGCACCATTCAGATGCTGCAAATGGTTGGTTTAGTGATCTGCATTGACTGGGCTCTGTGGTTAAAAACATCAACAAACAACCCAACCAGAAGTGGCATCCAACTGGAACTGCCAATGGGCAAAGACACTGCCAATTGCCCATGGAAACTGCTAATGCTATGGGGATAAAAGGGGAAAAAAATCCTGATTCTAGCACACTAGTTCTAAAGAACTCAGGCAAGGGAGTGATCTCTCTGGGAACTTTACAGATCCCTGTGTTTCCTCTAGCCATTTCATAACCCATAGGCCTCCTATCAAACTGACATAACACTCTAAAGAGATGGCTGGGGATGAATTCTGGTTAATCCTTTCTTTCTCCTCTTTCAGTGAACTGTGACTTGCCAAAGCCTACAGAACAGGCAATCCTACTCTCCATGTTCATCTACTGAAGCACCTTTTGGGGAACATAAAAATGACCATTAAGCTTGGGAGGTTATTTCAGCTCCAAATGTGTCCAAACCATAGGTTTTGGTCAACATCTCTGGAAGAGGGAACCCCTTTAGTTCAACTGTGATAGAGATTTCTCATGGCAGGATGCTCATTTGCTTTCCATAAGATAAATATATAGTGATCCATCTTCTGAAGATTAAGAAAGGCATCTGTAAACTGTAAAAGTATAACTATATGCCAGTATGTAGAAATATAGTATGTAGCATGTACATGTTATGTTATATATATAGGAATATATATATTACATGTCATAAAACATGCCTATGACATCATATCCTACATAGGATATGAAGTGCATGTCTGTACATATATATATATATATCTCCTGTCACTATGGACAGTATATGCATATGACCCCATGTATTTATTGTACCATAGGACTTAGGGGTGTGTGTATGTGCATATACACATGTGCATGTGCTTCTCTAAAGACAGCATGCGCTTGGCTGGCAGGCACCAGCATTCCAAGAGTTCATGCTCTAACACGGAGCTCTGAATTGCTAACCTGTGCATGGAGCCAACCCTGCACTCAGGATTTGAATGTGTTCCTGGCTCAAGCAGTCACCTGAAGAGGACTTTAGGTTTCCCCTAGCCTGCTGGGGTGAGGGTGTCCTGTCATCTCTAGCTCTGCTGCAATCACATCAGGAGTTTAGGTCCTGCCTATTGTCCCCTCCCTTTCCACCCACTCGTCTAAGTTACCTATATCAGTGACAGTGTCCCTGCTGTGGGACAGCTGCAGCTCCTCATTCTCAGACTCTGAGTCCTGCCGTGATAACTTGGTGCTCTTTAGGCTGCCGGCCCGGCGAATGCTGGAAAGGGAACCCCCCTTCTTCACCCGGAAACTGCGGGTTCCTTTAATCTGGAGCAAGCGGGAGCCTCCTATCCTGATCTTCCTGATGGGAACTGTATTAAAAGAATAAAAGAGGACTTTTTTCCCCTTAATTTTTCCCCATTTAAAAAGAAAGATATCCTGGCCCTCCCTTCCCTCCCTCCCCTTTGCTGCCAGCCTGTACTGCAGTGTCTTTTCTTCTACCAAGGAATGTGGGGCCAGAGGCTCCCTCCAAAGCCACCGCCAATGCAGCTCTGTCAATCAGGCAGTAAAGATGCTTTACGGAAATGTGTTCAGCACCTCATTTCCTGGAGACCTGGTACGTCACCTCAGGCCTTGTCTCTATTTGGAATTAGCTCTTGTTCACCCACCAGCAAGCAGAGTCAGCTGCTCTAACAGAAACCCAAAACCTGGACAAGGAAAACCTACGATTCACACCAATTTGATTTGAGTCCTGCCAGGAAACACTATCTGCCCAATCGTTGTAAATTGCAGTTTTCTTTGCCAGTCTCTGGGGTTTACATTAGTGCAGAATCCCCTCTTGCTAGGGATAGATGGCTGAATCCCAAACATGAACAAGGCATCATGCACAAACCTATTTTCCTGTGGGCTTGGGGTCTGTAAACCTCACTGAGCTCTGCAGTAGGATCAATTATTTACTCATACAGCACGTGTGACTGCAGAAGGGTAGTCTGCTTCATGGGGTTAGCACGTGAGACTTCTCTGAAGTAAGATTTGCATAAATCCGTGTCTCTGCATGTTACTCTTCATCATTAGAATGCTTTAGAGGAAACAGGAGCACGTAGATCCTCTCCTTCAGACAAATCAGCAGCTTTCAGGCATTAACAACATCCATTGACACTGCATTTTTGATGAGCACAGACATGAAATGGTTCAATGTTCAAAGCACCAACCGTTTGCACTTTCATTCTCCTCTTAGTTCAAAGGCAGTACATGGCAGTATGTCAGTCCAAATGTTGCAACACTCAGTCATTTTACTGCAGATCTAATCAGGCAAGGCCACGTGTGATCGATTTTGGGGTGGTGTTGAGAATGAACAGGATACAGCTTTTTGGACACCATAGGTAAGCAAAATATTTTAACAGAATTATAGTTTGGCTTCAGGCAAAATCAAACGCACCTTTACTCCTGAGAATGCCCCTAATTCCTTCAGAACCCAATTCCCAATCCCATTTCCAGTGGCTAATGTCCTGGATGAAGATATCTGGATAAGTTTTGAGACCTGCTCCTCAGTCCTCATGTATCAGCTGGGCAAATCATTGTTGAGTGATAGAGAATCTCCCTCCAAGTGAATATACTGAGTTCCTTAGCAATCACTACTGCTTGAATGGTGTTCACATCAGCCTCAATACAGTGTCTCTTTTCCCTGAACGCCAAACCACTTAAGCACTTGTTACTTATTTCATCAGGTCTACAGAATCCCATTTAAGCACCCAAAGAGTACTTAAGATCCTCTGAGAGCCTGCATCTACCTAGCTTTAGTGTCTGTATTTCAGACCTACCTGGAGCAGTTCTATACAGTAAACTTGCAGCTTTTGGATAGCTGTTAAGCCACACCTGGGGTCAGCAATGAGAGCAAAGTTTTTAACACTCCAGTAAAAAATGAAAGGAAACAGATTAGTACTTATCGAAGAGATTAAGGTAAAGAAACCTGTCACTGCAGGCAACACAGTTCTAGTTACATTTGCACAACAACATTTTCTTATCTAGTAAAGTGTAGATTACAAAAGATGCCTCTGCATCGGTAATGTTTAGCCCAGGTGGATCCCCAGAAGAATATGCTGTGGCCAGAGAAAAGAACATTAATTACTGTAATTTTAAAATATAACATTATCTTGCATTTATTTATTTTCCATTTCTGCCAAGAGTATATTAGTACATTAAGATTCAATCTTCCTGCCACAGTCACATTTCCCATCTCTAAAATGTAGTAAAAAGGCAGATTTAGTAAAGGAATACTACATTGCAGCCTAGGGAGAAGGGAGAATGAGGAAAAAAAACCCAATCAAAACTGCAGGGAAAATGTAGTTTAACAGAGTCAAGGACGCAGAAAATTAATACTAACTTTGCAAAAATAGTTTTGCATTTTGCCTGTAGCACAGTAACACATGAAGGAAAATCTAAGTCAGCACTGTCTCGGAGAAAAATAGGATAGGGAACAGCCACCAGCATTTTCCAGCAGGACTGCATGCTTGTAGGCATGCTCCCACTCAGGTAACATCCCAGTGGACAGGACTGCTGCCTGAGATGCTGAAAAGTGGTTTCAAGTAATTGCCAAAAGTATATTCAAAAAAAGCCCAACCCCAAAAGAAGCTTTTCCTTATCTAAATAGTTAGAGACATATCACCCTGCTGATCTTAGACTACGAGACAGACCACACGGCTGTGTGCTTCTCTGGGCTGCCAGTGTGCCAAGGGTACCGAAAAAGAAGTTGAGCATGAATTTATCCAGCTCACCTTTCTTAGGTGTATACCTAGCTGTCTTCACAGGATTAACTGCTCCACCTGACACACACGTAAGTCTTGGAAGCAGTTCTAATGTTTTCTAATATCTTCTCCAGTAATTGTGGCAGAGTCACAGCTGAAGAAAGCACAACTTTATCCAAAGCCCCCTGAAGTCAATAAAAGCTCCTCTGAATCATTAATGCACATTACAATTCCAAGAGGATAACCAGCCACAGACTCCATCCTTTTCGAACAACCAAACATTTATCCTTTTCAAACAGTCATCAGAATTATCATTCAAACATCTGCACCTTTACATGGCCACTATGAGACAGAATTTAAACAGTTCTAGAAAACTTCTGAGAGGGAAAATCATTTACAGGTAACTGTCTGGCAGTTCAGCCTCTCATTGCAAATACGCACGATGACTGTATATTGTATTGCAACACTTGTACCATCAGATAGTATGCAAGTTTTGCGTGAGATGGCTCAAAAATGGAAACAATCTGCTGTTCTGAGCAAACACAGTGAGCTTGGGTCTGCTTGTACAGTATACAATATGTTGGTAACATTAAACTGCTAGCCATCAAAAGCCACAGAGATGTGTGTTTTTTTCATGTGGTAGCAAAGAATTCAAGATATCAAGTGATCAACCACTAATTCTGTGAGATGCTATGACTTCCAAACTGGTACAGATTTTCACAGAAAGACCCCTCCTATCTGTGGTTTTCCCAAAATGAAAAACTGTGATCAGAATAGAAAAGGAACAAGAACACTTTTGATCTTTATTTTTAAAGTGAATCAAATAGTGACGCTTCTCTCAGCATCGCGCTGAGAGACAGCTTCAGACAAGGCACTCTCCCTTTTAGTAATCTTTCAATGCCCTCAGTTGGCATCAGTCATAGCACTGTTTTATAAAATTTAACATCTTTGCTTCTCACATTTGTTATATTTAACCCTGAAGGCCAGAAGCGTCTCTGAAATGATTCAAAGCCACGTGACTCCATGGCTGCCTGCTTTTAACACAGTCTATGCAAATGGAAACACAAAATCAAGCGCCACTTCACAAGCCCTGAGAATACAAAAGCCTTATTATGCTGACAAACCTTTTTTCTCCTCGAAGCCAGCCTCAGATTTGAGGGTGTGGCTGCTGCTGTGCAGGGAATCCTTCGAATCTTCGTTTTCATCCAGAACCCCAGCAAAGCTGATCTTTCTTTCATACCTGTGCCGAACCATCTCAGGGTCCAGACGCAGCCTGCAGCAATCCAGGTCCTGTAGCAGAATGTAGACCACAGAGGTGGGCAAGCAGTATGAGCTCTCATGCTCTCCACTGCAACCATAGAAGCTTCAGGAAGCACTGCTTCAGATGGGAATTTATTACTATCACACAGTTCTCCATCTACTCTGACACTTTCTAATCTGGTCATTTTTTGGGCTTGCAGCATCCTGAGCCAGGCTGTCAGGATGGAAGAGCTAGGAAGCGTTAACATGCTTAATTAGGTTAACACTGCTGAGTGAATCGGTGCCCTGTCTGCAGGCTCATGAGGGGAAAAACACATAAATAGGCCCTAATGGACAGGTGGCAATAAAAGATGGTTGTTGCTAAAGATGCTGGGTGGATGGTTATGCCTCTACTCCAAAAGGACCCATGGTTGATTACAGAATGCATTGATCTGTACTCATCAAAGGCAGAAAAGCTGAGAAAGGCAGCTGACAGTGTGGCAGCCATGAAAGCATGGCCCAGAGCAAGCTTTCTGTGTGCAGATCAGGCTGAAAGGACACAGCACAAAACAGGGAGTAATAAAAATGTTGGCTGCACTTAAATTCTGGAAAATAAAACACATTGCACCAAGGAGAAGCTAGTTTGCACCATCATTCCTTCTTATTAACAGAAATGGCACTATTTGTGCCATCTACTGGCTACTAATTTGGGCCAAAAAAAGAAGAGGTCCTAAAATTCCACATGCTATGGACAGTCATCCTCTTTCCCTAACCACAGGTAGAAAAGGCGAAAGATAGACTGTGAATTCTCACACTGGCAAATACAGTCAAAATGCTGGGCTCTTTAAGAACATCATTTATACTTTTTGACTGGGGATATCATCAGCTTTGAGATCTATGCACCCAAAATGTAACTAGGTGAAATCTAAGATGACATAAAGCTCCTTGCTGTGAGTAAAGTGCTGGTGAATGTGAATGATAACATCATCTAACAGACCTTAGGATACGAAACAAAGGCTAAAGCATTTCAGGCTAAAAATCTGTGATCAAATCTGTCTGAATTACTGCATCTTCACAAATCAGCATGCATATGCTAAGCCATGATAGCAGTATGGGTATATTCCTAGGGCATGGCCAGAGTTCCCCCACCTGGAGTGCTTGAACACATTACTCTTCCACCTGTCTGTCAACATGCTGACACTGGAAATTGCTGCCCCCCCAAATTAAATGACAATGCACACAGTCTATCTATCTTCAGCAACTGCTAAGCTAAAATGAGTGACTTTTACCCACAGCAAATGACAAGTTCCAGTTCCCTGGCTCTACTGTGGCAGCAGCAGGCTCCAAAAGAATGTATTCATCACTCCCAGACGTGCAAGGTGAGCTTGTATCTACTCCACTAGCTTCAGTAAAAGGCTTTGTTTGAAACTTCAGTCAGGACTGCCTGCCTCACTCACACAGGTATGGGTGCTTACATCCTCAGCCTGGCAAGTTTGGATGGACTTGGGTAGTTAAACTGGCCCACCACAACTAGTTCATTGAAAATGCTTCATTTTTTCTAGGCTGCTAAGTCTGTGCTCATACCTATGGAACAAGTATGCCTACAAACACCAGTGGGAGTGAGATTTCCTCTGCTGGAATTTTAGCTCTATGGATCATTATGTATTTGATTCTCTTGGAAAGGAAGCAGCACTTCATAAACACAGAAACTTAACATTTTAACCTGGAGTGTGTCAGTTCTATTTTTCCCCCAAGTACAAAGGTAAAAGCAGCACTCTGTGGCCATTTTCTCTAGGGGGCTCTTGCATAATGTGACTGACCTTAAGGCTTCTTCTGCCTGTGAATAACAGAATGATTCCTTCTCCTCTCTCATATGTAAGTCTGAAAAGCTATTTATCATTTGCATTTCTGTCTGTCACAAAAGCACAGATTTCTGTTGATCTTCATTACTCAACATATTCTTAGTTCCAAGCCTAACTACTTTACTGAGCTAAATTCCAAACCCTGGTATTAGCCTGCTTTTGGGTGCAGTCATTTATTACATGGTAAAAATATCAACAAAGTGTTTAGGAAGACTTCTGCTGAATTTACCCCTATGTTTTAAAATTGCCTTTCTTGCATATCTGGGGGCTGAGTCACTTCATCACAGGTCATCTACAGCCTTTGAAATTAATTTCAGAACCTAATTACAATAATGCCTAGCCAAATCAGCTTGCCAAGCACAACTGTCATCAGCAAAATTTGATCTAAGGCTGTGATTAAGAAAAAACAGAATAATAGGGCTAAATCCTTCATGTGCTCTTGGAAACTTATCTTCTTATTCATTCTTTTTTATCCTAGTTTCTTAAATGAATTAGGCTTAAAAGATGAAATTGTGTGTGTGCTATTTAATTCTCATCTCACTCTATGCTAACCACCTCTAAAGGTGATGGTCACCTTCAACCCCATTTGACAAAAGATAACTGAGTACCTGCACATTTTGTGAAACAATAGGCTGAAGGCAAGGTTAAACTGCATTATCAGTTGTAAGAAAACCCACATGAGAATGAACCACTGGAAATCAGGTTCCATGGGTTCACAAAATTAGTTCTCCCCTAATCAGTCATTTAGCTTACTACTCATGCCAAGATTTGCCTATGCCTCGCTCGGTCTCATGGAAGTTTATTTCTTTCCTTGTGTCTTTGACTTGTCTCTTTCCTTACTTCCCCTTCAATTCTGTTGTCTAACCAAAGATCTGCAACCTTTACTCTCCATCCAATTCTCTGTAAACCATCCACTTCCTTCGTCCTAACTGCCCTGTCCAGTTCTTTGTCAGCTGTCCCTCCTAATCAGCTAGGTAGCACTGTCAACTGCTGCAGCCTATCTCCCACACCTCTCAGGTCCCCACACTCAGTTTCTCAATCTGCTGCCCTCTTCTCTAGTTTGAAACTTTCCTGAACTTCTGATACATGCTGTGCTTCCAGAGTCTTATCTTTTTAGTCAACCCATTTGATGTGCCTTGCCCATCTTCTGTTCACCAGACAATGACACCTTTCTTCCTGCATCAGAGATTCACTTGAGTTACAACCCACCTCACCTCTCCTCAGACAGAAGCCAGAGACCAGTGACTTCTGTGGGCATGGCTCTCTCTTCAGTGCATTTTGTCCACTTACCAAAAGAGGCTCTGCACGTGGCCTGGGCATGTAGGGAAAGGTCTCTCGAAGGAAAGTGGTTATCTCCAGAAGAAGCTGACAGGCTGCCATTTTCAGTGCAAAAGGGCAACAACATTTGGTAGGATTCACAGTGCCTAGGAAAAAATATTTCTATGGTGAGTGAGGAGATTATACATAATCTGGAACCAAAAAGTGATGGACATTTTCACATATGGTGCACAATGCAAGCTGCACTGAAAAGGAGGAAAACCCAGATTTCTGTCTTTTCTGACTTTTCCTACACTAAAGGGAACATAATCAAACAAGTATCAGTCCATGTATTTACCAGCCCCTGCAACAGTACCAACACACTATAGTGTACTAAAGTGTATATTCTATTCGATTGAAGTAAAGTAGTGTACTACAGCACTGTACCACATATGACAGCATATTATGGTATAGTACCTACTAAACTAACATGATCTTGAAGCATTTTGTACAGGTCTCACTTAAAGCTAATGCAGGTTAAGAAGTAGGTACTCTACTTCCCCTTTAGTTTTGCATTCAGTGAAATCTTCAGCAGCTCTAGAAAACAGCCCCTTTCAAATACAGGAGAAATTATCAAACTACATAGTTATGACTAGCCAGTAAAGAGGTAATGTGCCTATTCTTAATTACTACCCTAACAAACGGAAGAGACAGACCCCCTTGAAATCAGGCTTCTTTAGTTGTGCAAAGAATCCAAGTGCTATTTGGATAATCAAGGAACAACCAAAATCAAACTGCTTAATCAAATTATGCATTCAAATGCTTAACCTAAAGCACAGTGGGGAAGGGAAGAGGGATTATTGAAATACTTGAAGTTTTGTCTCAACTGAGTCTAAACAATCAGCTTCAGAAATCCTACACTTTGTAACCCATCTAATGGCATTGAAATCTTGAGAAGTAGAAGGATTCTTCACTACTTGATCAATTTGAAAAATCCTATTTAGAATAACAGACAGCAAAAATAGCAAATAAACAAATTGGTTGTGACAACAACTAACCACACCCATTTTTAATATGCCTGGTATTTCATCTACATACATGTCAGAGAGATTTGTTTTCACCTGCTTCCCCTATGTAAGGCCTAGTTACTTTTTGCAAAGAAACAATCCAAACTAAACAAGAGGACACTGCAGGATCAGATAAAAGCAGGTTAATTCTGTGATGCTTGCTAATTCTTCTGTGCACGTTAATAGTAATGCATTATAGACTTTGCAGGGACTACAATAATCTGAACTATTGAATACAGATGAGTCATATAGTGCAATGGAATATCCAACTGCATATTTCTGCTCCTCAGCCTAGTCCTTACAGCATGCAGGGCAGTTGTTGAAAATCTCTGCCTTTAGACTCAGTTATTCTCAGACACTGGCTTTCAGGAGGATACTTGAGCTTTTAAATGGCTTTCTAGACCACAACCTGTTCTGTCCATTTACTTGTCTTAAGCCACCCCTTAGAGAAGCTCCACTCCTCTTGACTGCCCCATATCAGTCAGTCACAGGAATGCAGTTGTTCATTTACAGTGCAGGAGAGGGAAAAGTTTGAATACACCCTCCTCCTGCTTCAGATGTATCTCCAAAAGGGCAAATAACATATCCAGAACAGACACCCACACTCATGAGGCTGCTAGCGTTGGCACATCACACAGCAGCAGGGGTGAAGGTCTAGCTTAGGGCTAATGCCTTCTCTTGCGATCATTTCCCAAAAATGCCATTGCGCTGTTCCCACCTACTCCTCTCTAGCTCGAAGTTGGCCTTTATGCAGTGATAAGAACAAACCCAGAATCATAGAAAAATACACCAGATACAAAAAAAGTGCTAGCACACTACATTCAATGGTGAACAACAGTACATGCACACAGGAAGCAGTACTTTACAGCACACGTGTATATACAAATGGTGTCTGGAGAGGACATGTTTGTTACCACCTTCACCTACACCTACAACACTATGTGGTTTAACTTATTTTGATTCACAGGGTTTGTTATAGTTTTCATGCCTGTCTAGACTTTCAGAGTCAGTGATCTGTCATCCCCTCCTACCCTTCTGTACATACAGGCACAAATGTGTTTTAGTCATCTTGTTGTTATACAGATTTTCAATGATACCTTTTATACCACTGTGCTATGTTTCTGCCTAAGAATCAGGCAAACAGACTGGAGTCAAGATTTAAAAGCCTTTGGTAGGGCTGTGCCAACTCACATCAGGCGAGGAGATGACTTTTCAGTGTTAAGAAACAAAAAACCAGCTGATCTTGCACAAATATTTTGGCAGAAATAACTGGGAAGGAGTCTGAACCACTTTTAGCACTCAGGTAAAAGCAAGACTCAAGAAACAAATTACTATTCTGCTTATAATTGCAGTCCCCATATACAGGAATTGCAACTCACTGCCTGGCTTCCCTGCCCCGCCCCCCTCCTCCTCTCCTTCAAAGTCTTTCAGTGCTGCTCCTGATTTGTCATGTTGTACTTCCAGGCATGGAAAGAATAGGGATGGAAGCTGGGGTGAAGGTGAGGGACTGGGAAATACAGCTGTGTGGCAAGAGGATGAAAAGAGAATTAAAATTAAGTGCTCCTAAAGCAGAGGTTCTTACAAGCGGGGGTTCTTGTAGTAAAGGGAGTCTCCTTACTGTCATCTAAAAAGTCTTCTTCCTCATCCTCCTTTCTCAGGCGCCTCTTGGTCTCCTCATCATAAATGAGGCCCAGCAGGTTGGCAGGGCTCTCACTCTCCGCATGGCACAGCTCGTTGAGGCGGACACCGATTGCCTGCAGACAGGGAGAAACAGAAAGCACAAACTGGTGAGAATTTCAGCCCAGCCCTGGAGGTCAAGGGCTCAGCCCAGTGCAGGCTGTGGAGATGTTCCAGCCAGAACAGAATGTCCTGGTTTAAGTTTCATTATCTGTGAAGCACAGCAGAGAAGGTGATGATAAAAGATTAATTGTTACCAAACCCATCATTTATCCCCCCCCCCTTTTTTTTTTTTAAACAATGTCAAATTTCAGGATAAAAAATTTTTGCAGATTTGGTTAATTCCCAAAAAACTCCAATCCAAACCAGCACATAATAGGCGGGAGGAGATGAGGTAGTTATTTTGTATGAATTTCTCCCACTTTTCTTCCTCCCCTTGAAATACATGTTCCAGATTCTTGCTAAGTTTTTCCACTGGGAACGTGTGCCTTCTCTTTAAGAAACTATCCTCCGATTTAGGAATCCGGTAGCAGTCCCTGTTTCCTCCACAAAACTACTGTGGGAAAGCCTGCTTCTGTCTTTAAAGGCAAGATTTCCTGCTGCAGCTCCCCAAAATGAGCAAAAAATAAGTTTATGAGAGCTGAGAAGGTGTATGGGCAATGGTGCACAGGGGATCCATGTAAAGAACACAGACAGATTCCCACTGGATACTGTAGCATTTTCCAGAAAGGCACTCATCATTTATTCATGGCTGACTGCCAGCATCATTATCAGCATCTAAACAGCCCTCATGGTGCTGTCAGTAAAGCTACAGATAAGGGTTGTGTTAGCAAGAAGAATGCTTTCCTGCCAAGCCACTTCAGAGCTCTTAAGGATTTGCTTGTTTTTCTTTGCTACAGGCAGGTGAAGAGAACACAGACAAGTATGTAAAACTATGTGAGATAGGAAATGTGTTTAACTACAGAGCTTTTGTCAGCCCTTGCCATTTGGCCTTCTTGGTTTTGGGATAGCTTCAGAGAAATATATTGAAGAGC